>JAOSBP010027573.1:0-10035 GCA_027563825.1 Erythroxylum mucronatum | reverse complement strand
AATGGAGAAAAGAATAGGCCAAGTAGAGTACTTATACGTAAGACTGAAACGAAATACATAAGAATGGCAATCAAATAAATAAGTATTCAAATTATTTCTGCTATTTTCGTGTTTATTTTATTCCTCACTTTCCTTCAACCAAACAGAATTGGAATATCTTGCAATACCTCCCAACTACTGTTGAGCATCTTTCAAGAGAATGCACCAACTCTCGCAAATCAATCTTTATTTTTAGTACATCCGATGTTTTAGCAAGCGCAAGTGGGGTTTAGCCTTGGCCCTGCTAATCCGCCATTAGGGAAACGGCAACGCCCACCAGACCCCCCGGATAGGGGAGTCGTTCCGCCGCTGACTTCAGGGACCAGATTGGTTGATTCTTCGAACGGAATCTGGGGAAGGAATAAGTCGACCCCAATAGTGGAAGACATGGACATTGAGCACCTACCGGATCTCTGCGAAGCACAGACAATGAGTCTCCAGTACCGAGATGAAAACACGCAGTTGCTCTATTTCTCCTTTACCCCAAGCTTTCAAGAAGAATTGGAAAATTCATTGAAAGATTTATTGATTGTTAAGGTGCTGGGTAAAATTGTAGGGTACTATTTTTTAGCTTCGAAAATCAATCAGTTATGGACGCCTACCAAAAAGATTGAGATTGTTGACCTCCATAATGAATTCTTTCTGATAAGATTTTCCTATGAGGACGATAGACAGATTGCCCTTACTAAAGGCCCTTCGTTCATCCAAGATCATTACTTAACTGTGCGGGAATGGTCGCCGGGGTTTCACCTGCTACGGCTGGCATGGACAAGACCCTCGTCTGGATTCGTATTCCTGAATTGCCAATGGAATTTTATAATGCCAATGTTCTTGCAACTCTTGCTCGGTTTATCGGTAAACCTATGAAGCTCGATGGAAATACATTCCATGCTAATAGGGGAAAGTTTGCCCGGATTTGTATGGAAATTGATTTAACTAAACCTCTTGTGCCTTTGATTGAAGTAGAGGGGTGAGATATAATATGGTCTACGAGGCTCTGCATACGATTTTTTTCCGATATGGAGTTTATGGACATACCAATGTCACCTGTGAGGTGCCAAAAGAGGGGACTCCGGAGAGTGCTGGAGCTTCTCAGCAAATTTATCATCGGATGTTGATGATGTTCCACATCCGAAATCGAGCCCGATTCATGGCAAATGGATGGTTATCGCCAAGAAGAGAACCCCGAAAGCTGTGAACCGCCCACCAAATAATGGTTTCAGAAGCAATAGATTCCATAGTCTTTCAATAAAAGAGACAGACACCTCCCTCGATGGTGTCAGTGATTCAGTTCCGGAGAAAAACCCAGGGAGGGATCATATGTTGGATAAGCGTACACCTAATGGAGGCTGACCTCATCGTGCTTCAAGGAATCCGAACGCGAAATTGGCCCAGGGCCAGGAAAAGGCTGCTCCTTTGGGGTCATCCTCTCCGTTGATGTATCGGGCCTTTACATCGACACTTCATCCCCCGACTGTCCAGGTTCCTCCCTCTCAAAAGACTTCGCTTCCCCCAGGACAGAATGACAGTGGTTCTCAATTTGTCTTCCATGCCAACCGACCTCCTAATTTAAAGTAGGAAGAGGGTGACATGAAAGACCGTAGTGCTGGAGTTACAGGTGTATCTCCAATGGTCCTGCATAGCGACTTGGTGGAGGAAGAAATTCCAATTGATGTTAATGTGAGGGGCCAGTCCCATATGGACTTGACGGAATGATGTTCTTGTTCTATCTTTTACATTAATGATGAATTTAAATATCTTAATATGGAACATTCGAGGCGTAGGAAATAAAGTGGCCTGACGTCATCTTAGGGAATTTGTCCAGTCTAATAAAGTCAATTTTGTGGTGTTAGTTGAGACTAAAGTGACCTTTGATCAACACAAGTTTCGTTGGCAACAAATGGGTTTTGATGGCTTTTCAATTAGAGACCTGGTTGGTCATGCGGGAGGCATTTGGCTTTTGTGGAAAACGAGTGCTTGTACATTCTCTGAATTGTGTTCCACCTCTCAAATGATTTCCGAATTGGTTGATATGACTAGTGTCCAATCTTGGATTCTTACAGCTATATATGCTAGCACCAATGCGAGTCTTCAAGAGAAATTATGGAATGACCTCCATGATACTTTTGCAAACCGTTGTGAACCTTGGCTTGTCATTGAAGATATGAACGATATACTTTCCCGTGCAAAAAAACAAGGTGGTCGTTTTTCTCAAAGTAGAGCAGATAAACTTAATAATCATCTACAGCGGTGTAATCTTATAGATTTGGGGTACATTGGCCAAAAATATACTTGGGTTCGCAATTCCTTTCCTAGATTTGCAGAACGTCTTAATCGCGCCATTGCTTCTGTGGAGTGGAGGGTTTTGTTTCTCGAAGCAGTAGTTTGGTATCTCCCCTGAGTGTGTTCTGACCATTCTCCTCTACTGTTAAAGTTGGGTGGTGTGTCCAGTTATGGGGGTGATCAACCTTTCAGGTTTGAAGCTGCGTGGATTACGGATTATAAGTTCTCTGACGTGGTCAAAAATAATTGGGATACTGCGAAACACCCTTCTGAATCTTTACGGCTTATGGAGGAGGCATGTAGGGCTTTCAATCGATATGTCTTTGGGAATACTTTTCGTAGAAAGAGAAGACTTAAAGGTCAGATTGATGGGATTCAACGAAGTCTGCAGAGTTATGATTCGCATAATCTTAGAGTTTTAGAAAAGGAGCTCATTTCAGAATATAATCATACTCTTGCTTGGGAGGAAATCCTTTAGTTTCAAAAAAAGTAGGGGACAGAAGCTGATTTTTGGAGACCGTAATACAAGATTTTTTCATGCCTCCACGGTGGTGCGTCGAAAGAGTAATAAAATTGAGAGATTAAAATTACATGCAACTGAGGAGTGGTGTGACGACCCAGTTCAGGTTAAACATGAAGTCTTGACTTATTTTTAGGACTTGTTTGAGAGTTCAGCAGGTAGTGGGGATAGCGGTGTTATCCATAATCATTCAAAACTCCAACAGGCTTTTGTTGATATCTTGAGTGGACCGATAACTAGCGATGAGATTTGGGATGCTCTATCTTCTATGGGTAATTATAAAGCTCCAGGCCCTAACGGATTTCAGCCACCGTTCTTCAAAACATTTTGGCATGTGGTGGGTGGGTTAATGACTAATTGGTACGACAAACTTTCGAGACTGGCAACATCGATGATCGGCTAGTGGAGACATTAATTGCTTTAATTTCGAAGGAACCTTCTCCTATCTCTATTACATAATTTCGACCAATCAGCTTATGCAATGTTAGCTATAAATTGATTACAAAAATCATTGTGAATAGATTGCACCCTTTTCTTAAGGATATTGTACATCATTTTCAAAGTAGCTTCATCCCGGGTCAAAGCACAGTTGATAATATTCTGATGGCCAGGGAATTGATTTATACGATGAAGCGGTCTAAGAGCTGAAAGGGTGTAATGATGGTCAAAATATATCTCGAAAAAGCATATGACCGCATTAATTGGGATTTCCTTAAAGGTGTGCTGTCTGATTTCAGTTTTCTAGTGACCATTATCCCTCTTATCATGAATTATGTTCGGAAATCTTCACTCGCTATCTTATGGAATGGTGAACGTCTTCCTTCATTTCACCCACAGAGAGGTATTCGTCAAGGTGATCCTCTCTCGCCTTATCTATTTGTTTTGTGTATGGAGAAACTTGGTGCTATGATTAATTCTTTGGTGGAAAGGCGGGAGTGGGCCCTGGTATCTTGCTCTTGTGGTGGTCCACATTTGTCTCATTTGTTCTTTGCTGATGACGTCATTTTGTGTGCTCAAGCTACTATTAATCAAGCTCAGGTTCTCAACTCGGTATTCGAGTCAGTGTAGCTTCAGGTCTGAAAATTAATGTGACTAAATCAAAGTTTACTGTTTTGAGTGGGGTTTCCAACTCTCAACGTGAAGCACTTGGGGAGATTCTTGGAATTAATTTGACTGAAAACATTGGTAGATATCTGGGTTTTGACCTGGAAGAAGGCAGGAGATCTGTTGACAATTTTAGTAAGTTGGTTAGTCGTATGAGTCAAAAGCTGTCCAGTTGGAAAGCTAGCCTTCTTAATTTGGCTGGTAGAGTTACTCTTGCTAAAGCCACGTTAAATGCAATGCCTAGTTATTTAATGCAAGTCACTGGTTCCCTAATAGAGCGTGCAATGTAGTTGACCGGATTGTGCGTGATTTTATTTGGCGCTCCTCTGATGATAAGAGAGGTGTACATTTACTCTATTGGGACACAGTTACTAAACTGAAGGCTGCCGGTGGATTGGGAATTTGTAAATGTCGACCTATGAACATTGCTTTTCTGGGTAAGCTCGTGTGGAGTGATCATAAAAACCAAAGGAAACTATGGGTCCGAATGATTTGTGGGAAGTATGCTCCCAATTTGACGATGTTGGACTAGACACAAAGGTCTAACTGTTCTCCAATTTGGTGTGATCTACTGAAGGCGAGGGCTGAGATTATTAAGGGCTTTCGGTACAAAATAGGAGACGGTCGCTCGGTTTCTCTGTGGCACGATCCTTGGTTAAAGAACGGACGGCTGATCAATAGTGTTCCTTTGGTGGACGATAGTGACTGGGACCTGATGGTTAGTGATATACTAGACGACAGGGGCAGCTGGAGACTCCATGACCTTCGTACAACTATTCCGAGTGAAATCAGAGACGAGTTTCTATCCATCCGTCCTCCGGTGGAATCTTGGGCTTCGGATGAGATTATTTAGGGAAACTCTACTACTGGTCGCTATTCTGTCAAGAGTGGGTTTCAATGGTTAACAAGGGTGGACTCTGAGGGAGAAGATAATTGGAGGTGGATCTGGAAGATTCGAGGGCCGGAGAAAGTGAGGATTCTTAGCTGGCTCATTTGGCATGGCAGAGTTCACACTCAAGAACTTCGAGCTAGGAGAGGAATTGACGTTTCGGACTTATGCAAGCGATGTGGGATTGGGGCCGAGACAATTTCTCACCTTTTTCGGGATTGTGCCAAGATAACTGACATTTGGCAACGGTATGCTGGTCTATTCTCTGATAGTTTGGTAATCAATACTCCCTTTGCTTCCTGGTTTAAGATTCACTGTCAAGATGGTTCGGTGTTGATGAATGGTTGGCGGCTTGATATTAGTTTTCTTACGATTATCTGGTCTATTTGGTGTCTTCGTAATAGAGAAGTTATTGCAAATTTTGAGTTTAGTCAATTGGAACGGGAGCATTTTGTTTATAATATGATTCATGAGTAGAATTCATATTTGGGGTTGGTCAAGATTAGTACTCCCAGAAGCGCCCGTATGGCTGCCTGGAAGCCTCCGCGAAATACTGCTGTTGCTTTGAATGTGGATGGCAGTGTTCTGGGCAATCCAGGAGATGTGGGTATTGGTGGCGTTCTTAGAGACTGCCATGGTAATTGGTTGGGCGGGTTTCTGAATTTGTTGGTAGAGATTCCAATATGGGTGCAGAGTTATTAGCCGTTCGTACTGGTCTGCTTGTTGCCTGGAATCACTCCTATAGAGATGTTTGTTTATTTTCGGATTCTTTAGAAGCTCTCCGGTGCTTGGAAAGTACAGACTGGACGTTTCATCCCCATGGTAATTTAATTGGTGATATCAGAGTTATTCTCAGTTGGGACTGATCTGTCCGGTGTGAGCATATTCTTCGCGAAGGCAATAATGTAGCTGATATTCTAGCTAAACGAGGAAGCCATGGACGGGAACCTTTTCAATTTTGGATTACTCCTCCGGAGTTTGTGGATGTTGCGGTTCTTGGTGATGCTGTTGGCGTCATGTTTGTCAGGGACTATTTCTCTTTTCTATTTGTAATTTTTCTTTCCTTTGCACAAAAAAAAAACATAATTGGACAATCTCAAAGTTCATGTCTAATGGTTAAAACGATGTCATTTTGAACATTAAATAAAATAAAATTAGATATAATCTAGATTCAATTAGAAATAACTTAAAGTTAGATTATATAAACATAATTAACTTTATCCCATGAAATTTATAAACATGCGTTAAATTCACATAACCATTAAACACCAGCTAATAATATGTTGTTAGTTAAAGACTCGTAATATGATGCTTTGTAATTTTCTGTTCAAGTATTTTAAATAATGATTATTGTAAGATGAAAAATAAAAATCATTAAAGTCTTGTCAGCATCCAATTAGCCATCTTGATTCAGTTGGTTGGTGCGTCAGATGTCCGTGGCGAACATTGCTATCACGCCCTTTTAAGAGAAACATGACAAAGTTAGACTTCAAGACGTAAATTTTACATTTTGTGAATGTTAAGAAGAAAACGATACTAAAGATAAGACAACAATTATGTTGGATATTTGGTAAAACGTTAAAGAACAAAATTGATCTCTTATGGAATGAAGCTCTAAAATTACTAATATGTTAAAACTAATATGAAAATAATATCTATAATTTTTACGTCTCACAATATTTTCTTTTATTTGAAAAATTTATAATCATTATCTTTCAAATATGCATTCAAGTAGAGGCTTTCTTCTAAAAAAAGGTATTTGCGTTCTTGTAAGTTATATTAAACCATGTCCTTTGCATTTATTGTGTTGTAAGTTACATTTTTTTTTGTTACAACGACGAAACTAAAAACTATCGCATAAAAGAAATACTACAGGTATCAGCCCATACAATCAAAAAAAGGGCGGCAGGAATATCCTCCCAAACCTGAAAAGTAGAAACAATGTCATGACCCAATTTAGCCAAACAATCTACTACAAAATTACCTTCACGAAACACATGCCTAATAGAGCACCGCCAATTCCTAACAAATAAAGCTTGAATATCGATAACCAAAACAGATAAGAGGTGTGAAAAGATAATGTGACAGGTTTAGTTGAAGTTACTCTTGTCCAAATCTTTTCTAGCATGTATTTCTATCTTACTATTTATTGTTAATTATTGACATATTATGTATATTTGTTATATTGCGTACGTTCGTTATTTTCTATTGCCTTATCTTTTTTTGTTGCTCTTTACTAGTTATTTATATTTTTTATGTTTTGCATTTTTTTTGCATATAATTTTTTTAGTACCTTTTTTAATATATCTGCATATCTATTTATAACTTTATAGTATCGTCATGCCGTATTGTATGTGGGTCTATCGAAAATAGTCTTTTTATCATATAAGAGTAAGACTGTGTATTATTTAATTTCTCCAGACCTCATGCGTTAGCGTAATTTTAACTAGATATTAACGATGATAATCTCAACTATGTGAAAGTAAAGTTGTGTATTATCAGTTCTTCTCATACCACGCCTTAGCAAAATTTTAACTAGGTATTGATAATAGTTGAATCTCACATTAATACAGGTCTAATAATATACAACTTTATTTCAATGTACAACTTTATTAAAGATACGCAATAAATAAATTGATTAACGGAGAATAAAAGATAATATCTTTATGACTGTGATTCCACCCCTGGTCCCCTTCACAATCGAAACAAGCAGTAGGTAACGATGACTGATCGGGATTCGTTTAGCTGGGGTTTTGTGAGCGGTTGTTTGGTCGTCGTCGTCGTGGCTCTCATGATTGAAACAGACCTGTGTATGGTTGTTAGTGATCAGCTTGTCCCTGGTTGCGCCAGCTGGTCTATGGTTCGTTTTCTGGGAGCATATTTTGCGCTTGTATAGCTTGAAATGCGATTCTATGTTGCTACTTTTCCATGTCCTGCAGATACCAAATTCGTGTAAGGTCTGATATTCCTTTTAACCACAGAAAAGTTTTGAAATTATCATTTTTGGAATATATATTAAATAAGCTTTTGACAACATATGATAGTTCCTAAATTGTAAATTTTAGATAAATTATCTAATAAATTAATAACTTAAATTCAAATTATTATTTAAATGTGTACTACTCTACGTTCTTATTTAATAAGTATATGCATATTTTTCATCTAAAAGCACTTTTGGTGCATTTAGATAGCTTAGATTTTAAATTTTGATTATAATGTTATTTTTCTTTGGGTATTATTGGTCATATATAAATTACAATAATTCTTGGATCAAATTAAGATAAAAAGTTCGATTTTAACTTTTTCATTAAAATAGAAAATAAATTTTAACGATTTTGAGTGTTTAAAATATTTAAAATAAATAATAAAAGATAAAAGTCTAGTGACGATCACTTTAATTGTAGTTTAGTGACAAATTATTTAAAGGCATTATTTATCTTGTACATGTTTAGATGTACATGATAAAGTTCACGAGATAATTGTACACTGCAAATGTTCCTAGTCATTGTTCTATTAAGATTGGACATTAATAGAACGAAAAAACACTAGCACACGTTTTATTTTTCCTTATGAAGAAAGTAGTCGATCTCATAGGTTAAAATATAGAGATACTTAAACAAACGTGTGGGTGCTTGCTAGAGAACAAGTTCACTGAACAGGCCCGATATAAGAAATTCATTTGAAACATTACTTATATGTCTATGGAATTCTCATTGTGATGATTGTATAAGTGATCCTTTGACTTGAGGTCATCAAAGTTATCTTGTATAGGAGATCGCTATGTTTTGACACTACTTATAATCTATCCAATCACAGGTCATTTAATCGGTAGTCATTGAATGTAAACTATATGAAGATAATTAAATGATCAAGATAGGATTCATCACCCTAAAGTAATTAGGGAAAATGCTTCGTTATTCTCGATTAGTATTGATTTGAGAAATCCTTGACCGAGGTGAAATGACGCTTTGTAAATAGTTTACAAATGTCATTAATTGAATCAATAGCTAATGGAAGAGAACTAATATGATTAGACTCAAAATATAGCATACATTAATTTCATGTTCTATGTCTAATCAGAACATTATACGATGAAATGATTGAATTATATGAAAAAATTATGCATGGAAAGGTTAGTCAAAACCGCTTTGACATTCTTAAATATTTGGGTGGTCATGATGCGTTGCTAGACGCCAATCTTGATCTATGACTATAAATTGTTTAATTAAAGATAAATTAAAATGAGTTTTAATTTATCTAATTTTAATTATGAATTAAAATTAGATTTTTATAATCATTGCCAACATATTTGGAAACTTAACGGGTCTTACATATAGAATGGTTTAAAGAGAGCTAAATTAATTTAATCAAGTTGGACTTGATTGTAAAGTTTGAGAAATTTTATAATTAAATATGAGATATTTAATAAATAAGGATCAATATGAGATATTGAATCTTAAATAGGTATAATTAGTATTTAATTAGAATTATTTATAATTCTATTTAAAGTTTAATTGAAATTAGAATTTAATTTCAATTAAATTATTAAAATATCCAAAACTTATTATAAATAGGCTTAAGCTCTATGGAGCTAGCACTTCTTGCTTAACCCTCTTTGTAAGAGTTACAGAGTTCTCTCCACCTGTTATGTGGATATGGTTAGAGACCGGACACTTATGCGGCTACGGTAGTTGAGACGGATTGGTTTCGGAAATGATTCGAGAGATACGACAAGACAAAGATCAAGCTTCGGAATAAGGTAAGAATTAAGTTTTCACTTTATTATAATTTGTGTTAATTGTTTTATATAATTAAATAAATATTGGTTTTTAGGAAATCAAAAGTCACAAAAAAAATTTGTGATTATTCCGCTACGATCGGGATTGGATTTCGACCTGATTTTTCAACAAATTTCAATTAGGTGTTGATGATAATGTTGATAGTTGAATGCCGCACCAATACAGAGTCTGATAATACACAACTCTACTTCTGTGTTTAGCGAAAAATAAAAGATATGCAATAAATATTGGTTCTGCCAGGTTTTGGCTGAACTGTGCGTTGTCGTGTGGATCTATGCGTTAGTTGCTTTTCGTGGCTATGATCCCTGCAAAACAAAGAAGGCTCGTCGGGGGTTATGTCCCGATTGGCCTCTCCGACGCTCAAGTTAGGTTTTTGGTGAAGGTAAGGCTGCTGAATACAG
>JAOSBP010027459.1:0-26940 GCA_027563825.1 Erythroxylum mucronatum | reverse complement strand
TGAGCAAGGCAGAGAACAGAGAACTGAGAAGTGAGAAGAACAGAAGTTAGAAGAAAAATACCCAAAAGAAAACCCTACCGTGACCGACGACCGAGAACGAGGAACAGAGAAGAACAAGAATTTAGAAGAGAAAAGGACTCACCGTGACCGACGACCTTGAGCAGTGAGCTGAGCAAGAGTGATGAATACCAGTTGCAACAAGCCAACAATTTCGATAGCACTCTCAAATCTCAAATCTCATTTTGTGTTTCTGCAGACTGCAATAGCCGATAGTGTTAGTGGCTTAGTGGGTGGGTTGGGTCGTACTACTAGATTTAATTTTACAGAATACTTAAAACCTAATTCGGTTAATAGAAGAGGGGAGAATGGAGAGGGTAGTTCAGGCTGTCGGGTTACCCGAACTTTTTTTGAGGCCACCCGATCTGGCCCGAAATTAATTCGGGTAACATCCGGGCTAGCCCGAATTACCCGAACTTCACCAATTTGTAACCCGAACTAATTCGGACCGGGTCGGGTAATCGGGTCGGCCCGAATAATGCTCACCCCTAGTGTTGATTACGTTAATAGAGTTGTGTGTCTGTAAATTTCTAATTGATCGTTTGATTGTAAGCCTATATAAGGCAGGTCTGTTCTAATTTTTAATTAATAAATAAATAGCCCACTTTCAAGTCATAATAATGATCTTACTTTGTTAATCATTTTTTTATTTCTTCTTCTCCAACAAAATTGGTATCAGAACACTGGTTGCAAAGTGAATTGAGTGAACTCTAGATGGCTAATAACGGCAACGGAATGGGTACTACACAACCACCAATTCCCATCTTCAAAGGAGAAGATTACGAGTTTTGGAGCATTCGTGTGAAAACTCTACTGAGGTCTCAAGATTTATGGGAATTTGTAGAGTATGGGTTTATAGATCCGGATGAAGAAACAAAATTATGTGAGAACAAGAAGAGAGATTCCAAGGCATTGGTGATTATCCAGCAAGCTGTCCATGATAGCATCTTCTCACATATTGCTACAGCAACCACCTCGAGACAAGCATGGTTAATTTCAAAGGAGTTTTAAGGCGAATCGAAAGTCATGGCGATGAGATTGCAATCACTTCGACGTGACTTTGAAACTTTGATGATGAAAAGTGGAGAATCAATTGCTGATTTCTTGTCACAGGCAACGAAAATAGTCAACCAAATGAGGCCTTACGAAGAGCAGATTACCGATTGAACCATTGTTGAAAAGGTATTGAGAAGCTTAACTCCAAAATTTAACCATGTAGTTGTTGCTATAGAAGAATTTAAGGATTTGTCATTTTTTTTCTTTAATGAATTAATGGGGTCTCTGCAAGCCCATAAGGAGAGAATTAATAGATCACTTGAAAAGAATGACGAAAAGGCATTTCAAGTGAAGGAGGCAGCCTCCAGAGTTGGAGAAGGTGAAAGTTTCGCAAGAAGAGGTCATGGAAGAGGTGGATTTTGAGGTCGTGGTCGTGGCCGCGGATGAGGCAGAGGTAGATATGATAGGCATAAGCAGTCCAACGAGCAAAGAAACTACAAGCAGAATATTCAATGCTATAATTGCAAGGGATATGGGCACGTACAAGCCGATTGTTAGTGCAAAGACTAGAAAGCCAATTATGCAGTAGAAAATGAAGAGGAAAGTAAAGAAAGTAAGCTTTTTATGGCTTATTATAGTACTAACCATATATCTAGCAATGTGTGGTTTGTAGATAGTGGTTGTTCGAATCATATGTCAGGAACCAAAAGTATCTTTGAGAAGCTGGATGAAACACAGAAGATGAAAGTGCAACTTGGAAACAAAAAGGAAATGCAAGTCAAAGGGAAAGGTACGGACAAAATTGAGACAAGCATGGTAAAATAAAGTATTTGCACAATGTTCAATTTGTACTTGAACTTGAATATAATTTATTGAGTGTTGTTGGACAACTATTGGATAGTACTTACTCCGCATTATTTGATGATGATGATTGTGTTATCAAAGAAAAGCGATTAGGCTGTGTGATGGTAATTATCAAAATGATGCAAAACAGAATGTTCCAGCTGGAGGTTTCAAATATTGGAAGTTTTGTTCTTGTTGTTGGTGGAAAAGATGACTCAAAATTGTGGCATTTACGTTATGGGCATCTCAATGTTAAAGGCTTGAAACTGCTGTGTGATAAAGGTGTGGTTCTTGGACTACCAAAAATTAGTGCCATTGATTTATGTGAAGAATGTGTTTATGGAAAACAAACAAGAAATTCTTTACCTGTTGGAAAGGCTTGGAGAGCTTCAAAATGTCTTGAATTAATCCATGCTAATTTATGTGGTTCGGTGCAAACTAAATCTTTTGGTGGTAGTGGTTATTTTTTGCTGTTTACTGACAATTTTAGTCGTATGAGCTGGATTTATTTTTTTGGAGAATAAAGCAGAAACTTTTGAAAAATTCAGACAATTCAAAGCCAAAGTTGAAAAACAAAGTGGACTTTATATCAAAGCTTTACGTACTGACAACAGTGGAGAGTTCTTGTCCACAGAATTTAAAATTTTTTGTGAAGCAAATGGCATCCATCGGGAGTTAACAACTCCTTACACTCCAGAGCAAAATGGAGTGACTGAACGAAAAAACCGGACTGTTGTAGAGATGGCTAGGAGCATGTTAAAAGCAAAGGGTCTTTCAGATGAGTTTTGGGCTGAAGCTGTGGCAACATCTGTGTCTTTGGTGAACATGTCTCCAACAAGGGCAGTTCTGAATCAAACTCCATATGAAGCTTGGTGTGGTAAGAAACCATCTGTGAGTCATTTACGAGTTTTTGGTTGTGTTGCTTATGCTTTGGTAAATTCTCAAGTTCGTCAAAAACTTGATAATAAATCAAAAAATTGTATTTTTATTGGCTATTGTACTCAGTCCAAAGCATACAAATTATATAATATGGTTAGTAAGAAAGTATTTATCAGTCGTAATCTAATTTTTAATGAAGAACAAATGTGGCCATAAAATGAAAAAGTTCACACTAAAGGAATTCTAGCAGATTTTGATGATGAAGGAGACAAGCAACAACCTGAACAAGAACCTGCAAATCCAGTAGTTGAAGCTGAAATTGAGTTATTGGAAGTAGTTAGTGAATAAACAACAGAACGTAGTAGACAAAGACTTGCTTGGATGGAAGATTATGAGGTAACAGATCTTAATCAGTTTGGCTCAAACACTTTTCATGCCTTGTTTGCAGAAGTTGATCCATGACGTATGAAGATGTTGTTAAAGAAGAAAAATGGCAGCAAGCTATGCTAGAAGAAATAAAAGCCATTGAAAAGAATGACACTTAGGAGTTAGTAGAGCTTCTGGAAGGGAAAATGCAATTGGCTTGAAGTGGGTGTTTAAAACTAAACTTGTTACTGATGGGAGCATACAAAAGAATAAAACTCGACTTGTGGCAAAAGGCTATGCACAACAACGTGGAATTGATTTCGAAGAAACCTTCTCTCCGGTAGCTCATTTTGAAACTATGAGGAATGTTCTAGAATTGGTTGTGCAATTACAATGGCCTATTTATCAACTTGATGTGAAGTCAACATTTCTGAATGGAGAATTAAAAAAGGAAGTCTATGTAACACAACCAAAAGGTTTCTTAATTGAAGAAGAAGAAGCAAAGGTGTACAAGTTGAAAAAGGCATTGTACGGATTGAAACAGGCTCCTCGAGCATGATACAGCAAAATTGATGGATATTTTCAGAAAAATGGCTTCATAAGAAGCGAGAATGAGCCGACTTTGTATGTAAAAAAGGAAGGTAAAAATGATTTCATCATTGTTTGTCTTTATGTGGATGATATCATTTATACAAGCTCTTCTACTTCTCTTATTGCTGATTTTAAGTTACATATGCTAAATGAATTTGATACAAATCCACCCTTGAAAACTTATTCAAGGAAAAAATATAGAAAACATAACAAAGAGCAACAAGTTGAAGACCAGGTCCAACTGAAACAGATTCTTGGATTGCCATTTCCTTGATTTTCTAAGGTAGTTGGGATGTCGTTTCAAGATCTCCTGTATGATTCCCTCAACTGCAGCACTACCTTATTATCCTTGATTTCTTCCTCTTTCTTAGGGATCTATTTAAGTTTTTTAGCAAATAATACTCCAGGATATGTACTGTAAATATCCTAGGAATCGTTTTTCATGGGACATAAGATTTTATCAATTAAAGTTATTACTTCGGAGATTTGTCCTCTCATACTGGACTCACCTGTTGTTTTAGTGTTTAAGATTCTTGCACTCCTACAACTAGTATTTTTCCTTATTTGCTTTCTATACTCTCTTTTCATTACTGGTCTCTATCATTTTGGTATCAGAGCAGGTTGATCCACCATGGTTACTGATACAAAGGTCACCTTTGGGACTCAAACTTTCATGGAAGTCTATCGCCAACACCCTTTGCACGACAGTCTCACTTCGGTCCGTTTAAGCAAGACTCAACCCTCAACACATCCTCGAAGTATTTACCTCGCACACACTCGAAGAAACAATACTTATGAAAGTAATAAGAACAAAGGCAACAAGGAAACACAGAGATACGAACAAAAACCAACTTTATAAACTTCCCCGCAAAAGAATACAAAGAATGCTCTCTCTAATTGATTGAGAAGAGCAAAGCTCAAATAAACTACATATAGGCATCCTAACTTGCCTTTCAAGTTACATTCAAAATCTCACTCAATTTGAAGTGCCTAAGATTGTGCTAAGATCACATCTATCCTTATTAGATTACATCACGTGGACCAATTAGAAGACACCTCCGTCTAAATACGACACTAACTGATAAGATAAGATAAGATAAGATAACAACAAGATAGAGTTTACATTCAACTATGAAACTAGCATCCTTATCTTGGAAGAACTCCACTATCTTCAGATATTTAGTTTCACTATAACTCCCAGTCATCGCCACATCATTCTAGATCTCCCCACGATCTCTATCTACTGATGATGCAGTGTGATCTCGTTGAAGCCCACGTAGCACATTGACCTGATCCAATGCTTACCACAACAAGTTCGTTAGTCGTGGTCCATTCATTCGAGCGTGGCTAAGTCATTTGTCCATCAAGTCCTAGCCTAGGTCTAGTCGATCTCCACAAGGTTTGAGGCTTTACCAAATTTCGCACCAAGTTTGATCCCACTCGCTCACGTTTGTTTAGTGTTTTCGCATGCCTCCCTTATGCGTGAATCCAGTTAACCTTCAGCCTAAAGCCCTCCGCAAAGGTAGCTGAGAAGTGCTTCAAAATTTAGGGGTCTAACAGTTACCACTCGTTCATCTGCCATCCCACTCGAAACTTCACATCCTGCAACAAGACCCAATTCACCTAATGCCGACCCTATAGCAGCCCAACTTGTTGCCATTGCTACTCGTTTGGAAGCTATGGACACTTTGGCTGCAGATGTTGCTGCTCTAAAGGCTCACACCAGCACTACACATGAGTCCCATCCCAGTGCCAGCAACAAAGGCAAGGGAAAGGATAATTCCACGGGTTCTCGAGAGCACCGTCGCAGCACTTGGTATGAAGGTGAAGAAGAAGAAGCTGACAGCCCGTGGTGGCATCGAAATCTAGCCCAACGGCCCCATACAAAGATGGAATTTTCGAAATTTGAAGGTGGCGATCCACGTGGTTGGATCCTTAAAGCAGAGAAATATTTCCACTATTATCATACTCCAGAGGACGTCAAAGTCGACATTGCTGCGATGTATCTTGAGGGAGATGCCTTGGATTTGTTTACTTGGCTCAACAATGAACAGACTCTTGTTTATTGGGACGAGCTTGTTAAGGCGCTACAAGAAAATTATGTCCCAGCTAAGTTTTAGAACCCAGATGAATTCTTATGTAGCATTCGCTAGACAGGTACTATACAAGAATACCGATAGGAGTTTGCGAAACGTTCGGCAAGAGTATCCAATTAGCCAGATCACTGCTTACTAGGGGTATTTCTCAATGGACTTCGTGATGATCTTAAAAGTGACGTGCGAATTCATAAGCCTCACACAGTATATAAGGCTATGAGTTTAGCATTAGAATTTAAGTCCAAGTTGGTTTCCAGCCGCATGTCAAAGATGTCCAATTGGTCTAGCTCCTCTCGGCCTAACCCTAACACTTTTCCCAACCGGGCTTCCCTACCACGTAAAGGGCAAAACACTACCAGTAGCTTACCTATAGCCACGAAGACACTACTAGCAGCCACCAAAACCTTATCAACAGCCACTTATTCAACTCCGAAACGTGTCTGGGATATCGAAAGACAAAATCGCATTGCTAAAGGTCTATGTTTCTGATGTAATAAGAAATTTAGGCTAGGGCATCGATGCAAAACATGAATTTTTTCTCTTTTGGAGATCATAGATGATGTTGTGGAGGTAAACGAAGATGAAGACTTCGAAAATAACGAGGACACCAATGCTAAACTTGTTGAAATCAGTTTCTATGCTATATTGGGGAAGACTACCAGCACCACAATGAAGCTTAAAGGAGTCATTGGGACCAGGGAGGTTCATATACTTGTGGATAGTGGTTCCACTCATAATTTTGTAGCTAAAAATGTTGTCAATGACCTCAAACTACCAGTCTAATTTATTCCTTCTTTCGGAGTTCAGATTAGCAATGGAGATGTGATTCGCTGCAACCAAATTTGTCGCAATGTTAAGGTACAGTTACCGGGTCTGAAAATTACTCAAAACTATTTTCCTTTTTCTATTGGTGGAGCAGATCTTGTGTTAGATATTCAATGGCTCACATCTTTAAGAACTGTCCAAGCTAATCGGAATGAGATGTTCCTTAGCCAAAGAGAATGACGAAAAAGGTACCCAAACTCTTGGTTTTCAACCTTTACTTGATGAATTTGTGTCAACTTTTCAAGAGCCCACGTCTTTACCACCTTGTCGATCCCATACCCATTCCATCCCTTAACTTCGAATTCTAAACCCCCAAATATACGACTTTACTAGTACCTATATTACCAAAAATATGAAATTGAAAACCAAGTTTCAGATTTACTCAGTTAAGGGTTCACACACCCAAGCACTAGCCCCTTTGCTAGTCTAGTCCATTTGGTAAAAAAGAAGGACAATATTTAGCGAATGTGCATCGATTATAGATCACTAAACCGGATTACCATACCTGACAAATATCCCATACCTAACACTGATAAGCTTCTTGATGAATTATATGGAGCATCCGTATTTTTGAAAATTGACCTCCATTCTGGCTATCACCAAATTCGAGCCAATCTTGATGACATATCCAAGACAACTTTTCGAGCTCATTCAGGTCATTATGAGTTCACAGTCATGCCTTTTGGCCTAACCAACGCCCCCTCGACCTTCCAGGCTGCAATGAATGATCTTTTCAGGCCATTTTTATGGAAGTTCATTTTGGTTTTCTTTGATGTCACCTTAATTTATAGTTCTACAGTTGAGAAGCAAGAGAAACATCTGCGAATTGCACTAGAACTTCTTTTAAACAACCAGTTCTATGCCAAAGCATCCAAATGCTTGTTTGGGCAGACTCAAATAGCCTTTTTGGGTCATGTGGTGTCTTTCAGGGGAGTCGAAGTTGATCAAGAAAAGGTTCAGTCTGTCCAAAATTGTTCGATACCGTCTAATGTGACAGAATTACGTGGCTTTCTAGGGTTAGCAGGATACTACCGACGCTTTGTGAAAAATTATGGGCTAATTGCGTGTCCTTTAACAAATCTAACTCGGAAGAATGGTTTCCAATCGTCACCGGAGGCTGAGGAAGCTTTTCAAAAACTGAAACATGCTCTAGTTTCAGTACCAGTTTTGAAGCTCCCCAATTTTAATAAACCGTTTAGTGTGGAGTGTGATGCTTCATCCAATGGAGTAGGGACCATTCTACTACAAGCCGACCATCCAGCCTACTTCAATAAGGGTTTTCATTTTCTAATCGCTTAAAATCTACATATGATCGAGAATTACTTGCTCTTGTTTTATCCTTACAAAAGTGGAAGCACTATCTTTTAAGGCGACATTTTTTTGTCAAGACAGATCATTTCAGTCTCAAGTTTCTGTTAGAAAAGCGAATTATTATCAGTGAACAGCAACTGTTAGTCATGAAGCTTATGTCGTTTGATTTTTCTATCATTTATAAATTATGTAAGGCAAACAAATAAGCAGATGCACTCTCTCGACGCCCTCAACATGCAGATTTTCTAGCCCTAGCGCTCCCAGTCACTCTATATTTCATGGATTTGCAGAAAGCTCTTCAAATGGACCCCTACACTAAAAAAATTGAGTCCATCGCCACAAATCCCACTTCTCAGTTGGATTTTCAAGTTGCAGATAAAAAGTTGTATTACAAAAATAGGTTGGTGATTCCTGTCGATGAGTCATTGAGGCAAAAACTTCTCTCAGAATCTCACGACTCCTTGACCGGAGGACATGGAGGATATCTTAAAACACTTAAGAGAATTTCCTTTAATTTCTTTTGGCAGGGTATGAACCAAGATGTTAAACATTATGTGCAGAATTGTATGACGTGTCAACAAAACAAATACCAAGCACCGACACCTGCAGGTCTTCTGGTTGTTGTTGATTGCTTTAGTAAATATGTTCATTTCATTCCCTTATCTCACCCATTTATTGTGAAAATAGTTGCTGAAACTTTCTGTAGAGAAATTGTTAGCCTACACGAAATGCCACGCTCCATTCTTTCAATTCGAGATGTCATATTTCTTAGCAATTTCTGGCAAGAACTTTTCAGATTGAGCAACACTCGCTTCCGCATGGGAACCGCTTATCACCCTCAATTAGATGGCCAAACCAAAGTGGTGAACCGATGTTTAGAAGCTTACTTACGTCACTTTGCTCATGACTAACCAAAAAAAATGGTGTTCCTTCCTCCCTTGGGCTGAATACTCTTTCAACACTAGTTTTCACACTTCTAGAGGAACAACCCGTTTCCATGCAGTCTATAGACGAGCTCATCCCCATTTCATCCTTATGTACCTGATGAGACACATGTTGCTAACTTAAAAGAGAGTCTGCTTTTCCTGGATGACATGCTAAAACTTTTACAAGCCAACCTCTTAAAAGCTCAATCATGAATGAAAGCATAAGATGATACAAAACGCCGAGAACAAAGCTTCAACATTGGCGACTCCGTCTTTCTAAGGCTTCAACCATACCATCAACACTCACTTGCTAAACACAGGTATGAGAAACTTTCACCAAGATTCTTCGGCCCCTATAAAGTGACCCGGCAAGTGGGACCAATGGCTTATGAATTGGAACTTCCGACCTCTTCACAAATCCACCCTATCTTCCATGTGTCCTTGCTGCATCCTACTTTGGGACAAACTCCAACAACACCGCCTACTCCACTTCCTATTTCTTCAAATTGGGAACTCATATTATCACCTTTTGAAGTTCTGTCTCATCGGTGGGTTAAGGAAGCTAGTGTGTCCACTTTGGAGTTGCTAGTTCAATGGAAAGGTTGTCATTTTGAAGAAGCTTCCTGGGAGAATTATGACCTTATAGATGGTCAATTTCCATCTTTTCGCCTTGAGAACAAGTCGAGTTTTCAGGGGGAAGGTACTAATACAAATCCACCCTTGAAAACTTATTCAAGGGGAAAATATAGAAAACGTGACAAAGAGCAACAAGCTGAAGACCAGGTCCAACTGAAACAATTTCTTAGATTGCCATTTCCTTGATTTTCTGAGGTAGTTGGGATGCCATTTCAAGATCTCCTACATGATTCCCTCAACTACAGCACTATCTTATTATCCCTGATTTCTTCCTTATTCTTAGGGATTTATTTAAGTTTGTTAGCAAATAATACTCCTGGATATGTATTATAAATATCCTAGGAATTTTTTTCATAGGACATCAAATTTTATCAATTAAAGTTATTACTTTGGAGATTTGTCCTCTCGAACTGGACTCACTTATTAGTTGTTTTAGTGTTTAAGATTCTTGCACTCCTACCACTAGTTTTTTTTTCCTTATTTGCTTTCTATACTCTCTTTTCATTACTAGTCTCTATCAGAATTTGAGATATCGGATATGGGTTTGTTGCATTATTTCCTTGGTCTTGAAATGCATCAAACTGGAGATGGAATTTTTATTGCTCAAAGAAAATATGCCAAGGATTTACTGAACAAATTTAGCATGCTTAACTGTAAGTCAGTAGCTACACCTATGAATATAAACGAGATATTGTAGCGTGAAGATAGAGCTGAGATGGCTAATGCTAGAACGTTCAGAAGCTTGGTTGGAGGGTTAATTTATCTAACCCATACTTGACCCGATATTGCATTTTCTGTTAGGGTTATTTCCAGGTTTACGCAGGAACCTTCAAAGATTCACTTTGGAGCAACAAAGTGAGTCTTGCGTTACATTGTTGGAACTGTGAATTATGAGATCTGGTACTCGAAAGGTTTTTATTTTAAATTGAGTGGCTTCACAGATAGTGATTGGGCAAGTTCGTTGGATGATAGAAGAAGTGTTTCAGCAAATGTTTTCACTCTTGGATTAGGAGTAATCACTTGGAGCTCAAAGAAGCAAGTTACTGAAACTTTATCCTCCTCAAAAGCTGAATATGTAGTAGCTACTTCAGTAGCTTGTCAAGCCATCTAGTTAAGGAGAATGCTAGTTGATCTTTAACAAGTGCAAGAGGGAGCAATAGAGATATTATGTGACAACAAATCAACAATCTCTATGAAAAAAAATCCAACATTTTATAGCAGAACAAAACATATTGATATGCGTCTTCATTTTATTCGTGATCTGGTTGGGAAATAGGAGATAATCTTAAAGTATTGTAATACTCATGAGCAACTGGCAGACATTTTTACAAAATCTCTGTCAAAAGAGAAGTTTGTTTATTTCAGATCAATGCTTGGAGTCAGCAACTTTGAATCAAAAGGGTGTGTTGAAGCATGATTCAAAGTCTTATCTGTTTGACTTAGTCTGTAGTTTGTTATTAAGTTGAGATAGTGTGCCGATTTTTTTGTGATTGATTAGTTAAAGGATCAAGTTGTGTTGTTTACATTATTAGAGTCGTAATTCCGTAAATTTCTAATTAATTGTTTGAATGTAAGCTTATATAAGGCAGGTCTATTATGATTTTTAATTAATGAATAAATAGCCCACTTTTTAAGTCATAATAACGATCTTACTTTGTTAATCGTATTTTATTTCTTCTTTTCCAACATACCTGGTACTGGTTGTTCTGGCAACCTCGGCGATGTTCATGTCTACCGACAACCTATTTCTGAGCCAAGGTTGCAGAGGTGACTTGCAAGGTTTAGTAACAGAATGCGCAAAGTACGTTCAGAAACAGGGACCTAGGGTTGAGCCTTCATAGGCGTGTTGTGATGTAATAAAAAAAGTGTGGATGTTCCGTGTGTGTGCAGCCATATTACCAAAGACGACGAGGATGTTCTGGACATGGATAAGGTTGTCCACGTACTGGATTCCTGCAGCAAGCCTCTTGCTCACGGCATGAAACGTGGAAGTCAGTATTAATTAATAAGAAGATATAATAAATATACGTATTTTTCTTATAAATTGATCTATTTTTAAAATTTGTAGGATAAGACACATATATTGTTTATTTTTATTACGGAATTGATATTTTTGTTAAAATTTTTAGGATATCTTTAAATAGTCTCACGAGTTCTTACCCGTCGAAATAATAAAAATTATTATTTAAATTAAAATATATTTTGTGGCATTATAAAATTTGCACATCAAAGTTGCTTACTACTAGATTTAGCCTCTATTTAGTTGGGCTTGTACCAGTAGAATTTTTATCAGTAGAATTTTTTCTGTAGATTTTTTCTAAAAATAATTTTTTTTAGGAAATCAATTAATTGTTTGGTTGTTATTTAAAAAATAACTTTTTTTAAAGAACTTTATGTAGTAGATTGTTTGATAATATAAAAATAAAAAATATTTTAATTTTAACTATATTTTATTTTATGAAAAATTTGATTTATGCATATAAATATTATTTAAAGTATATTAAACAATATGTAAAGTACAATATATTAATTATTATATAATTTTAAATCATATGAAACATAAATAAAAATATATCTAACCAAATCTTTTATATGCATTATAACATAGGTAAAATTAATATAAAAAATAAATATTAAAACATATAAAAATCAAATAATATTATATAAATCCCAAAACAAATATTCAAGTTGAGTAAATAGTTAAATACATAATAAATTATGCATTTTATTGTAATAAACGTAAAGACAAGTTTGTGAGTATTGTGAGAATTATGTGTAAAGCATAAGGGCAAAAGGAACTAAAAAATAGGCTCATTAATTGATCTGAAAATCTACTTGAAAATTTGTTTTTTTAGAAGCTGCAAATTTGAGTTTCTTAAAAAGCTATATTTTGGCTGCCCAAAACGTAAAAAAGTATTTTTTATTTTACAGTTAAACACCAATTTTTCTTTAAAAAGACTTTTATAATGGAGAAAAGTACTTATTGACCTCCCAAAAGTTCATTCAAACAGACACTAACTATCTAATGTAAGTAATAGGAAGATTAGTTTATTGACTTATTGTTATCGGCCGGAAATGTACAATGTGGTAAAAAAAATTTGAGAAATTAAAAAATTTCATTGATAAAAGTATAAGATTACAAGGAGAATATTGGCCTATAAGTCAGCGTCAGAGCATGACTTAAGAGACAAAGAGACTAGAAGTTAAACAACGTCGTTTGGGCATTTCAATTTAATGAACAAAACGATGACAAAACGAATACATTCCTCGTTGTTGAGAGTCTCCCCTCTTATAGGGTAAAATGACCCCGACCTTTCACGAGTCTTTGAAAAATTTCCCCAATTCGACTAAAGAGTGGCAAGTCTGCAGACGCGGAGGAGGTGAGGGGGACGATAGTGGAAGATCAACTCTTCAAAGAGTGTGATGTCCAGGTAAACAACTGCTACGCATAATGAGAATAGGGTTTAGAATCTAATCTTTGATCCTCTTTGTGGCGTGTAGGTATACAGGTGTGTCCAGTGCAATTTCCTTGCGAGCAGTCTGGGAAGGAGAAGATCTTTTCACAAGGGGTGCTCAGAGTTTCTGATCTGCAGGGCTTCAACTAGCCATGTTCTAGGAGAGGCGAGAATAAGTAGTAACAATCCAGGTAAGCCTCTGACTTGAGTAAGTCTCAGTATATGATTTCCCCTGAGAAGGGAGAGATCAAAAGCTGTAAATCTGAGTTGTAATCTAAATTTTGTATAGCCTTGTGTTGTGGGTTGCTTGATACGTCTTCTAGGTCTTAGATCCTCTAAATGTAGGTCATTCTGCCACTACAGTGTAGGTGTAACTAATTGACAATCAGTTACTCTCTAATATTTATAGTGATGATCTCTGTAAGAGAATTTATTGAAATTGTTCAGTTCAAAAATCTTCTGTAGTTTCTTTCCTACCAAATATATATATATATATATTTGGTAGGAAAGAAACTACAGAAGATTTTTGAACTGAACAATTTCAATAAATTCTCTTACAGAGATCATCACTATAAATATTAGAGAGTAACTGATTGTCAATTAGTTACACCTACACTGTAGTGGCAGAATGACCTACATTTAGAGGATCTAAGACCTAGAAGACGTATCAAGCAACCCACAACACAAGGCTATACAAAATTTAGATTACAACTCAGATTTACAGCTTTTGATCTCTCCCTTCTCAGGGGAAATCATATACTGAGACTTACTCAAGTCAGAGGCTTACCTGGATTGTTACTACTTATTCTCGCCTCTCCTAGAACATGGCTAGTTGAAGCCCTGCAGATCAGAAACTCTGAGCACCCCTTGTGAAAAGATCTTCTCCTTCCCAGACTGCTCGCAAGGAAATTGCACTGGACACACCTGTATACCTACACGCCACAAAGAGGATCAAAGATTAGATTCTAAACCCTATTCTCATTATGCGTAGCAGTTGTTTACCTGGACATCACACTCTTTGAAGAGTTGATCTTCCACTATCGTCCCCCTCACCTCCTCCGCGTCTGCAGACTTGCCACTCTTTAGTCGAATTGGGGAAATTTTTCAAAGACTCGTGAAAGGTCGGGGTCATTTTACCCTATAAGAGGGGAGACTCTCAACAACGAGGAATGTATTCGTTTTGTCATCGTTTTGTTCATTAAATTGAAATGCCCAAACGACGTTGTTTAACTTCTAGTCTCTTTGTCTCTTAAGTCATGCTCTGACGCTGACTTATAGGCCAATATTCTCCTTGTAATCTTATACTTTTATCAATGAAATTTTTTAATTTCTCAAATTTTTTTTACCACATTGTACATTTCCGGCCGATAACAATAAGTCAATAAACTAATCTTCCTATTACTTACATTAGATAGTTAGTGTCTGTTTGAATGAACTTTTGGGAGGTCAATAAGTACTTTTCTCCATTATAAAAGTCTTTTTAAAGAAAAATTGGTGTTTAACTGTAAAATAAAAAATACTTTTTTACGTTTTGGGCAGCCAAAATATAGCTTTTTAAGAAACTCAAATTTGCAGCTTCTAAAAAAACAAATTTTCAAGTAGATTTTCAGATCAATTAATGAGCCTATTTTTTAGTTCCTTTTGCCCTTATGCTTTACACATAATTCTCACAATACTCACAAACTTGTCTTTACGTTTATTACAATAAAATGCATAATTTATTATGTATTTAACTATTTACTCAACTTGAATATTTGTTTTGGGATTTATATAATATTATTTGATTTTTATATGTTTTAATATTTATTTTTTATATTAATTTTACCTATGTTATAATGCATATAAAAGATTTGGTTAGATATATTTTTATTTATGTTTCATATGATTTAAAATTATATAATAATTAATATATTGTACTTTACATATTGTTTAATATACTTTAAATAATATTTATATGCATAAATCAAATTTTTCATAAAATAAAATATAGTTAAAATTAAAATATTTTTTATTTTTATATTATCAAACAATCTACTACATAAAGTTCTTTAAAAAAAGTTATTTTTTAAATAACAACCAAACAATTAATTGATTTCCTAAAAAAAATTATTTTTAGAAAAAATCTACAGAAAAAATTCTACTGATAAAAATTCTACTGGTACAAGCCCAACTAAATAGAGGCTAAATCTAGTAGTAAGCAACTTTGATGTGCAAATTTTATAATGCCACAAAATATATTTTAATTTAAATAATAATTTTTATTATTTCGACGGGTAAGAACTCGTGAGACTATTTAAAGATATCCTAAAAATTTTAACAAAAATATCAATTCCGTAATAAAAATAAACAATATATGTGTCTTATCCTACAAATTTTAAAAATAGATCAATTTATAAGAAAAATACGTATATTTATTATATCTTCTTATTAATTAATACTGACTTCCACGTTTCATGCCGTGAGCAAGAGGCTTGCTGCAGGAATCCAGTACGTGGACAACCTTATCCATGTCCAGAACATCCTCGTCGTCTTTGGTAATATGGCTGCACACACACGGAACATCCACACTTTTTTTATTACATCACAACACGCCTATGAAGGCTCAACCCTAGGTCCCTGTTTCTGAACGTACTTTGCGCATTCTGTTACTAAACCTTGCAAGTCACCTCTGCAACCTTGGCTCAGAAATAGGTTGTCGGTAGACATGAACATCGCCGAGGTTGCCAGAACAACCAGTACCAGGTATGTTGGAAAAGAAGAAATAAAATACGATTAACAAAGTAAGATCGTTATTATGACTTAAAAAGTGGGCTATTTATTCATTAATTAAAAATCATAATAGACCTGCCTTATATAAGCTTACATTCAAACAATTAATTAGAAATTTACGGAATTACGACTCTAATAATGTAAACAACACAACTTGATCCTTTAACTAATCAATCACAAAAAAATCGGCACACTATCTCAACTTAATAACAAACTACAGACTAAGTCAAACAGATAAGACTTTGAATCATGCTTCAACACACCCTTTTGATTCAAAGTTGCTGACTCCAAGCATTGATCTGAAATAAACAAACTTCTCTTTTGACAGAGATTTTGTAAAAATGTCTGCCAGTTGCTCATGAGTATTACAATACTTTAAGATTATCTCCTATTTCCCAACCAGATCACGAATAAAATGAAGACGCATATCAATATGTTTTGTTCTGCTATAAAATGTTGGATTTTTTTTCATAGAGATTGTTGATTTGTTGTCACATAATATCTCTATTGCTCCCTCTTGCACTTGTTAAAGATCAACTAGCATTCTCCTTAACTAGATGGCTTGACAAGCTACTGAAGTAGCTACTACATATTCAGCTTTTGAGGAGGATAAAGTTTCAGTAACTTGCTTCTTTGAGCTCCAAGTGATTACTCCTAATCCAAGAGTGAAAACATTTGCTGAAACACTTCTTCTATCATCCAACGAACTTGCCCAATCACTATCTGTGAAGCCACTCAATTTAAAATAAAAACCTTTCGAGTACCAGATCTCATAATTCACAGTTCCAACAATGTAACGCAAGACTCACTTTGTTGCTCCAAAGTGAATCTTTGAAGGTTCCTGCGTAAACCTGGAAATAACCCTAACAGAAAATGCAATATCGGGTCAAGTATGGGTTAGATAAATTAACCCTCCAACCAAGCTTCTGAACGTTCTAGCATTAGCCATCTCAGCTCTATCTTCACGCTACAATATCTCGTTTATATTCATAGGTGTAGCTACTGACTTACAGTTAAGCATGCTAAATTTGTTCAGTAAATCCTTGGCATATTTTCTTTGAGCAATAAAAATTCCATCTCCAGTTTGATGCATTTCAAGACCAAGGAAATAATGCAACAAACCCATATCCGATATCTCAAATTCTGATAGAGACTAGTAATGAAAAGAGAGTATAGAAAGCAAATAAGGAAAAAAAAACTAGTGGTAGGAGTGCAAGAATCTTAAACACTAAAACAACTAATAAGTGAGTCCAGTTCGAGAGGACAAATCTCCAAAGTAATAACTTTAATTGATAAAATTTGATGTCCTATGAAAAAAATTCCTAGGATATTTATAATACATATCCAGGAGTATTATTTGCTAACAAACTTAAATAAATCCCTAAGAATAAGGAAGAAATCAGGGATAATAAGATAGTGCTGTAGTTGAGGGAATCATGTAGGAGATCTTGAAATGGCATCCCAACTACCTCAGAAAATCAAGGAAATGGCAATCTAAGAAATTGTTTCAGTTGGACCTGGTCTTCAGCTTGTTGCTCTTTGTCACGTTTTCTATATTTTCCCCTTGAATAAGTTTTCAAGGGTGGATTTGTATTAGTACCTTCCCCCTGAAAACTCGACTTGTTCTCAAGGCGAAAAGATGGAAATTGACCATCTATAAGGTCATAATTCTCCCAGGAAGCTTCTTCAAAATGACAACCTTTCCATTGAACTAGCAACTCCAAAGTGGACACACTAGCTTCCTTAACCCACCGATGAGACAGAACTTCAAAAGGTGATAATATGAGTTCCCAATTTGAAGAAATAGGAAGTGGAGTAGGCGGTGTTGTTGGAGTTTGTCCCAAAGTAGGATGCAGCAAGGACACATGGAAGATAGGGTGGATTTGTGAAGAGGTCGGAAGTTCCAATTCATAAGCCATTGGTCCCACTTGCCGGGTCACTTTATAGGGGCCGAAGAATCTTGGTGAAAGTTTCTCATACCTGTGTTTAGCAAGTGAGTGTTGATGGTATGGTTGAAGCCTTAGAAAGACGGAGTCGCCAATGTTGAAGCTTTGTTCTCGGCGTTTTGTATCATCTTATGCTTTCATTCATGATTGAGCTTTTAAGAGGTTGGCTTGTAAAAGTTTTAGCATGTCATCCAGGAAAAGCAGACTCTCTTTTAAGTTAGCAACATGTGTCTCATCAGGTACATAAGGATGAAATGGGGATGAGCTCGTCTATAGACTGCATGGAAACGGGTTGTTCCTCTAGAAGTGTGAAAACTAGTGTTGAAAGAGTATTCAGCCCAAGGGAGGAAGGAACACCATTTTTTTTGGTTAGTCATGAGCAAAGTGACGTAAGTAAGCTTCTAAACATCGGTTCACCACTTTGGTTTGGCCATCTAATTGAGGGTGATAAGCGGTTCCCATGCGGAAGCGAGTGTTGCTCAATCTGAAAAGTTCTTGCCAGAAATTGCTAAGAAATATGACATCTCGAATTGAAAGAATGGAGCGTGGCATTTCGTGTAGGCTAACAATTTCTCTACAGAAAGTTTCAGCAACTATTTTCACAATAAATGGGTGAGATAAGGGAATGAAATGAACATATTTACTAAAGCAATCAACAACAACCAGAAGACCTGCAGGTGTCGGTGCTTGGTATTTGTTTTGTTGACACGTCATACAATTCTGCACATAATGTTTAACATCTTGGTTCATACCCTGCCAAAAGAAATTAAAGGAAATTCTCTTAAGTGTTTTAAGATATCCTCCATGTCCTCCGGTCAAGGAGTCGTGAGATTCTGAGAGAAGTTTTTGCCTCAATGACTCATCGACAGGAATCACCAACCTATTTTTGTAATACAACTTTTTATCTGCAACTTGAAAATCCAACTGAGAAGTGGGATTTGTGGCGATGGACTCAATTTTTTTAGTGTAGGGGTCCATTTGAAGAGCTTTCTGCAAATCCATGAAATATAGAGTGACTGGGAGCGCTAGGGCTAGAAAATCTGCATGTTGAGGGCGTCGAGAGAGTGCATCTGCTTATTTGTTTGCCTTACATAATTTATAAATGATAGAAAAATCAAACGACATAAGCTTCATGACTAACAGTTGCTGTTCACTGATAATAATTCGCTTTTCTAACAGAAACTTGAGACTGAAATGATCTGTCTTGACAAAAAAATGTCGCCTTAAAAGATAGTGCTTCCACTTTTGTAAGGATAAAACAAGAGCAAGTAATTCTCGATCATATGTAGATTTTAAGCGATTAGAAAATGAAAACCCTTATTGAAGTAGGCTGGATGGTCGGCTTGTAGTAGAATGGTCCCTACTCCATTGGATGAAGCATCACACTCCACACTAAACGGTTTATTAAAATTGGGGAGCTTCAAAACTGGTACTGAAACTAGAGCATGTTTCAGTTTTTGAAAAGCTTCCTCAGCCTCCGGTGACGATTGGAAACCATTCTTCCGAGTTAGATTTGTTAAAGGACACGCAATTAGCCCATAATTTTTCACAAAGCGTCGGTAGTATCCTGCTAACCCTAGAAAGCCACGTAATTCTGTCACATTAGACGGTATCGAACAATTTTGGACAGACTGAACCTTTTCTTGATCAACTTCGACTCCCCTGAAAGACACCACATGACCCAAAAAGGCTATTTGAGTCTGCCCAAACAAGCATTTGGATGCTTTGGCATAGAACTGGTTGTTTAAAAGAAGTTCTAGTGCAATTCGCAGATGTTTCTCTTGCTTCTCAACTGTAGAACTATAAATTAAGGTGACATCAAAGAAAACCAAAATGAACTTCCATAAAAATGGCCTGAAAAGATCATTCATTGCAGCCTGGAAGGTCGAGGGGGCGTTGGTTAGGCCAAAAGGCATGACTGTGAACTCATAATGACCTGAATGAGCTCGAAAAGTTGTCTTGGATATGTCATCAAGATTGGCTCGAATTTGGTGATAGCCAGAATGGAGGTCAATTTTCAAAAATACGGATGCTCCATATAATTCATCAAGAAGCTTATCAGTGTTAGGTATGGGATATTTGTCAGGTATGGTAATCCGGTTTAGTGATCTATAATCGATGCACATTCGCTAAATATTGTCCTTCTTTTTTACCAAATGGACTAGACTAGCAAAGGGGCTAGTGCTTGGGTGTGTGAACCCTTAACTGAGTAAATCTGAAACTTGGTTTTCAATTTCATATTTTTGGTAATATAGGTACTAGTAAAGTCGTATATTTGGGGGTTTAGAATTCGAAGTTAAGGGATGGAATGGGTATGGGATCGACAAGGTGGTAAAGACGTGGGCTCTTGAAAAGTTGACACAAATTCATCAAGTAAAGGTTGAAAACCAAGAGTTTGGGTACCTTTTTCGTCATTCTCTTTGGCTAAGGAACATCTCATTCCGATTAGCTTGGACAGTTCTTAAAGATGTGAGCCATTGAATATCTAACACAAGATCTGCTCCACCAATAGAAAAAGGAAAATAGTTTTGAGTAATTTTCAGACCCGGTAACTGTACCTTAACATTGCGACAAATTTGGTTGCAGCGAATCACATCTCCATTGCTAATCTGAACTCCGAAAGAAGGAATAAATTAGACTGGTAGTTTGAGGTCATTGACAACATTTTTAGCTACAAAATTATGAGTGGAACCACTATCCACAAGTATATGAACCTCCCTGGTCCCAATGACTCCTTTAAGCTTCATTGTGGTGCTGGTAGTCTTCCCCAATATAGCATAGAAACTGATTTCAACAAGTTTAGCATTGGTGTCCTCGTTATTTTCGAAGTCTTCATCTTCGTTTACCTCCACAACATCATCTATGATCTCCAAAAGAGAAAAAATTCATGTTTTGCATCGATGCCCTAGCCTAAATTTCTTATTACATCAGAAACATAGACCTTTAGCAATGCGATTTTGTCTTTCGATATCCCAGACACGTTTCGGAGTTGAATAAGTGGCTGTTGATAAGGTTTTGGTGGCTGCTAGTAGTGTCTTCGTGGCTATAGGTAAGCTACTGGTAGTGTTTTGCCCTTTACGTGGTAGGGAAGCCCGGTTGGGAAAAGTGTTAGGGTTAGGCCGAGAGGAGCTAGACCAATTGGACATCTTTGACATGCGGCTGGAAACCAACTTGGACTTAAATTCTAATGCTAAACTCATAGCCTTATATACTGTGTGAGGCTTATGAATTCGCACGTCACTTTTAAGATCATCACGAAGTCCATTGAGAAATACCCCTAGTAAGCAGTGATCTGGCTAATTGGATACTCTTGCCGAACGTTTCGCAAACTCCTATCGGTATTCTTGTATAGTACCTGTCTAGCGAATGCTACATAAGAATTCATCTGGGTTCTAAAACTTAGCTGGGACATAATTTTCTTGTAGCGCCTTAACAAGCTCGTCCCAATAAACAAGAGTCTGTTCATTGTTGAGCCAAGTAAACAAATCCAAGGCATCTCCCTCAAGATACATCGCAGCAATGTCGACTTTGACGTCCTCTGGAGTATGATAATAGTGGAAATATTTCTCTGCTTTAAGGATCCAACCACGTGGATCGCCACCTTCAAATTTCGAAAATTCCATCTTTGTATGGGGCCGTTGGGCTAGATTTCGATGCCACCACGGGCTGTCAGCTTCTTCTTCTTCACCTTCATACCAAGTGCTGCGACGGTGCTCTCGAGAACCCGTGGAATTATCCTTTCCCTTGCCTTTGTTGCTGGCACTGGGATGGGACTCATGTGTAGTGCTGGTGTGAGCCTTTAGAGCAGCAACATCTGCAGCCAAAGTGTCCATAGCTTCCAAACGAGTAGCAATGGCAACAAGTTGGGCTGCTATAGGGTCGGCATTAGGTGAATTGGGTCTTGTTGCAGGATGTGAAGTTTCGAGTGGGATGGCAGATGAACGAGTGGTAACTGTTAGACCCCTAAATTTTGAAGCACTTCTCAGCTACCTTTGCGGAGGGCTTTAGGCTGAAGGTTAACTGGATTCACGCATAAGGGAGGCATGCGAAAACACTAAACAAACGTGAGCGAGTGGGATCAAACTTGGTGCGAAATTTGGTAAAGCCTCAAACCTTGTGGAGATCGACTAGACCTAGGCTAGGACTTGATGGACAAATGACTTAGCCACGCTCGAATGAATGGACCACGACTAACGAACTTGTTGTGGTAAGCATTGGATCAGGTCAATGTGCTACGTGGGCTTCAACGAGATCACACTGCATCATCAGTAGATAGAGATCGTGGGGAGATCTAGAATGATGTGGCGATGACTGGGAGTTATAGTGAAACTAAATATCTGAAGATAGTGGAGTTCTTCCAAGATAAGGATGCTAGTTTCATAGTTGAATGTAAACTCTATCTTGTTGTTATCTTATCTTATCTTATCTTATCAGTTAGTGTCGTATTTAGACGGAGGTGTCTTCTAATTGGTCCACGTGATGTAATCTAATAAGGATAGATGTGATCTTAGCACAATCTTAGGCACTTCAAATTGAGTGAGATTTTGAATGTAACTTGAAAGGCAAGTTAGGATGCCTATATGTAGTTTATTTGAGCTTTGCTCTTCTCAATCAATTAGAGAGAGCATTCTTTGTATTCTTTTGCGGGGAAGTTTATAAAGTTGGTTTTTGTTCGTATCTCTGTGTTTCCTTGTTGCCTTTGTTCTTATTACTTTCATAAGTATTGTTTCTTCGAGTGTGTGCGAGGTAAATACTTCGAGGATGTGTTGAGGGTTGAGTCTTGCTTAAACGGACCGAAGTGAGACTGTCGTGCAAAGGGTGTTGGCGATAGACTTCCATGAAAGTTTGAGTCCCAAAGGTGACCTTTGTATCAGTAACCATGGTGGATCAACCTGCTCTGATACCAAAATGATAGAGACCAGTAATGAAAAGAGAGTATAGAAAGCAAATAAGGAAAAATACTAGTTGTAGGAGTGCAAGAATCTTAAACACTAAAACAACAGGTGAGTCCAGTATGAGAGGACAAATCTCCGAAGTAATAACTTTAATTGATAAAATCTTATGTCCCATGAAAAACGATTCCTAGGATATTTACAGTACATATCCTGGAGTATTATTTGCTAAAAAACTTAAATAGATCCCTAAGAAAGAGGAAGAAATCAAGGATAATAAGGTAGTGCTGCAGTTGAGGGAATCATACAGGAGATCTTGAAACGACATCCCAACTACCTTAGAAAATCAAGGAAATGGCAATCCAAGAATCTGTTTCAGTTGGACCTGGTCTTCAACTTGTTGCTCTTTGTTATGTTTTCTATATTTTTTCCTTGAATAAGTTTTCAAGGGTGGATTTGTATCAAATTCATTTAGCATATGTAACTTAAAATCAGCAATAAGAGAAGTAGAAGAGCTTGTATAAATGATATCATCCACATAAAGACAAACAATGATGAAATCATTTTTACCTTCCTTTTTTACATACAAAGTCGGCTCATTCTCGCTTCTTATGAAGCCATTTTTCTGAAAATATCCATCAATTTTGCTGTATCATGCTCGAGGAGCCTGTTTCAATCCGTACAATGCCTTTTTCAACTTGTACACCTTTGCTTCTTCTTCTTCAATTAAGAAACCTTTTGGTTGTGTTACATAGACTTCCTTTTTTAATTCTCCATTCAGAAATGTTGACTTCACATCAAGTTGATAAATAGGCCATTGTAATTGCACAACCAATTCTAGAACATTCCTCATAGTTTCAAAATGAGCTACCGGAGAGAAGGTTTCTTCGAAATCAATTCCACGTTGTTGTGCATAGCCTTTTGCCACAAGTCGAGTTTTATTCTTTTGTATGCTCCCATCAGTAACAAGTTTAGTTTTAAACACCCACTTCAAGCCAATTGCATTTTCCCTTCCAGAAGCTCTACTAACTCCTAAGTGTCATTCTTTTCAATGGCTTTTATTTCTTCTAGCATAGCTTGCTGCCATTTTTCTTCTTTAACAACATCTTCATACGTCATGGATCAACTTCTGCAAACAAGGCATGAAAAGTGTTTGAGCCAAACTGATTAAGATCTGTTACCTCATAATCTTCCATCCAAGCAAGTCTTTGTCTACTACGTTCTGTTGTTTATTCACTAACTACTTCCAATAACTCAATTTCAGCTTCAACTACTGGATTTGCAGGTTCTTGTTCAGGTTGTTGCTTGTCTCCTTCATCATCAAAATCTGCTAGAATTCCTTTAGTGTGAACTTTTTCATTTTATGGCCACATTTGTTCTTCATTAAAAATTAGATTACGACTGATAAATACTTTCTTACTAACCATATTATATAATTTGTATGCTTTGGACTGAGTACAATAGCCAATAAAAATACAATTTTTTGATTTATTATCAAGTTTTTGACGAACTTGAGAATTTACCAAAGCATAAGCAACACAACCAAAAACTCGTAAATGACTCACAGATGGTTTCTTACCACACCAAGCTTCATATGGAGTTTGATTCAGAACTGCCCTTGTTGGAGACATGTTCACCAAAGACACAGATGTTGCCACAGCTTCAGCCCAAAACTCATCTGAAAGACCCTTTGCTTTTAACATGCTCCTAGCCATCTCTACAACAGTCCGGTTTTTTCGTTCAGTCACTCCATTTTGCTCTGGAGTGTAAGGAGTTGTTAACTCCCGATGGATGCCATTTGCTTCACAAAAAATTTTAAATTCTGTGGACAAGAACTCTCCACTGTTGTCAGTACGTAAAGCTTTGATATAAAGTCCACTTTGTTTTTCAACTTTGGCTTTGAATTGTCTGAATTTTTCAAAAGTTTCTGCTTTATTCTCCAAAAAAATAAATCCAGCTCATACGACTAAAATTGTCAGTAAACAGCAAAAAATAACCACTACCACCAAAAGATTTAGTTTGCACCGAACCACATAAATTAGCATGGATTAATTCAAGACATTTTGAAGCTCTCCAAGCCTTTCCAACAGGTAAAGAATTTCTTGTTTGTTTTCCATAAACACATTCTTCACATAAATCAATGGCACTAATTTTTGGTAGTCCAAGAACCACACCTTTATCACACAGCAGTTTCAAGCCTTTAACATTGAGATGCCCATAACGTAAATGCCACAATTTTGAGTCATCTTTTCCACCAACAACAAGAACAAAACTTCCAATATTTGAAACCTCCAGCTGGAACATTCTGTTTTGCATCATTTTGATAATTACCATCACACAGCCTAATCGCTTTTCTTTGATAACACAATCATCATCATCAAATAATGCGGAGTAAGTACTATCCAATAGTTGTCCAACAACACTCAATAAATTATATTCAAGTTCAAGTACAAATTGAACATTGTGCAAATACTTTATTTTACCATGCTTGTCTCAATTTTGTCCGTACCTTTCCCTTTGACTTGCATTTCCTTTTTGTTTCCAAGTTGCACTTTCATCTTCTGTGTTTCATCCAGCTTCTCAAAGATACTTTTGGTTCCTGACATATGATTCGAACAACCACTATCTACAAACCACACATTGCTAGATATATGGTTAGTACTATAATAAGCCATAAAAAGCTTACTTTCTTTACTTTCCTCTTCATTTTCTACTGCATAATTGGCTTTCTAGTCTTTGCACTAACAATCGGCTTGTACGTGCCCATATCCCTTGCAATTATAGCATTGAATATTCTGCTTGTAGTTTCTTTGCTCGTTGGACTGCTTATGCCTATCATATCTACCTCTGCCTCATCCGCGGCCACGACCACGACCTCAAAATCCACCTCTTCCATGACCTCTTCTTGCGAAACTTTCACCTTCTCCAACTCTGGAGGCTGCCTCCTTCACTTGAAATGCCTTTTCGTCATTCTTTTCAAGTGATCTATTAATTCTCTCCTTATGGGCTTGCAGAGACCCCATTAATTCATTAAAGAAAAAAAATGACAAATCCTTAAATTCTTCTATAGCAACAACTACATGGTTAAATTTTGGAGTTAAGCTTCTCAATACCTTTTCAACAATGGTTCAATCGGTAATCTGCTCTTCGTAAGGCCTCATTTGGTTGACTATTTTCGTTGCCTGTGACAAGAAATCAGCAATTGATTCTCCACTTTTCATCATCAAAGTTTCAAAGTCACGTCGAAGTGATTGCAATCTCATCGCCATGACTTTCGATTCGCCTTAAAACTCCTTTGAAATTAACCATGCTTGTCTCGAGGTGGTTGCTGTAGCAATATGTGAGAAGATGCTATCATGGACAGCTTGCTGGATAATCACCAATGCCTTGGAATCTCTCTTCTTGTTCTCACATAATTTTGTTTCTTCATCCGGATCTATAAACCCATACTCTACAAATTCCCATAAATCTTGAGACCTCAGTAGAGTTTTCACACGAATGCTCCAAAACTCGTAATCTTCTCCTTTGAAGATGGGAATTGGTGGTTGTGTAGTACCCATTCCGTTGCCGTTATTAGCCATCTAGAGTTCACTCAATTCACTTTGCAACCAGTGTTCTGATACCAATTTTGTTGGAGAAGAAGAAATAAAAAAATGATTAACAAAGTAAGATCATTATTATGACTTGAAAGTGGGCTATTTATTTATTAATTAAAAATTAGAACAGACCTGCCTTATATAGGCTTACAATCAAACGATCAATTAGAAATTTACAGACACACAACTCTATTAACGTAATCAACACTAGGGGTGAGCATTATTCGGGCCGACCCGATTACCCGACCCGGTCCGAATTAGTTCGGGTTACAAATTGGTGAAGTTCGGGTAATTCGGGCTAGCCCGGATGTTACCCGAATTAATTTCGGGCCAGATCGGGTGGCCTCAAAAAAAGTTCGGGTAACCCGACAGCCTGAACTACCCTCTCCATTCTCCCCTCTTCTATTAACCGAATTAGGTTTTAAGTATTCTGTAAAATTAAATCTAGTAGTACGACCCAACCCACCCACTAAGCCACTAACACTATCGGCTATTGCAGTCTGCAGAAACACAAAATGAGATTTGAGATTTGAGAGTGCTATCGAAATTGTTGGCTTGTTGCAACTGGTATTCATCACTCTTGCTCAGCTCACTGCTCAAGGTCGTCGGTCACGGTGAGTCCTTTTCTCTTCTAAATTCTTGTTCTTCTCTGTTCCTCGTTCTCGGTCGTCGGTCACGGTAGGGTTTTCTTTTGGGTATTTTTCTTCTAACTTCTGTTCTTCTCACTTCTCAGTTCTCTGTTCTCTGCCTTGCTCA
>JAOSBP010027404.1:0-10042 GCA_027563825.1 Erythroxylum mucronatum | reverse complement strand
TACAGTGATTTTCATGTGCAAAATTTCGCTATTCACAAGTAAAAGTATGCATGAATATGTCTAATCAATCCTAACCATTCTCAGCCCTTTCCAAATTACTATCCTACCCTTTCCATCGGGGATGGGATGTTACACTCAGATACTTGTACAATGGCAAGGAAAATCAAAAGAAAATGCGACATGGGAGATGTTCTATGAACTGCAGAAGCGATATCCAGATGTCAATCTGACGGACAAGGTGATTTTTGAAGACGGAGGGGATGTGACGAAAACATGAATGCATGACAATGGAGGCGTTGTCATAGAAGATAAGTTAAATAAGTTAAACGATGAGTTTGAAGTAACAGTCTCTTAACAGACTCACGTGATATAGTCCGGAATGTTCTATGTAGCATAGATATATACGTTGTAACCGAATACGAAGGACAAGCAATGAATGAATGATTCTCTCTCTCTCTCTCATTCTGTGTGACTGATAATTCCTTACAAGGAATTAGTGACGTTCCTGAGGAGGAAGCGTAACATTAATCTCACTACAATTGGTGGAAGGTCTTAGACTTTCTGGTGGGGTCAATCTCCTAGGTCCCAACTAAGAGCCTTTTCATTCCTTTTCTATGTGCGTGTGCAGCAAATGATCAGAAAATGGCTACGTCTTAAAACGCCCGATGATATAATTGACTTCAATTCCGTGATGAAGAACTGAGTTATTATTTACCCTCAAATGCCAAAGACCCAATTTGATTGGGCGGGCTTAAATTTTCATTTATTCGTTCCAAGTCTAGCCCAGCTTGATAATTACAATTAGGCATGAAAGTCTAATTCCAGTCCCACCGGCCATAATAGCGCCGATGGCGACTGAACGATCAAAATTTGCACTAATCACTAAATATCAGTTCACTGCTTGGAATCGAAGTGAGACTGACGTAGGAAAATAAAAAAAAAAATTTATTTGACTTATTTGTGATAGTCGAATGTGGTGGGGGAGATTGATATTGTGCCTGTTACTCCATCACAGCATATCCCACTTGGCGAATTGAAAACCAAACTAAGCATTCAAATACTTATATATTTATGATAAATCCACCGGAAATCCTTAGGATTTATATAGACTTTCATATATAGGAACCTAAGCCTATTTATATTAGATATCCCTCAGAACCTAAGCATATTTATAATATGTTTTAGATATTTTAGTAATTTATATAGATTAAAATTGACATTTGGTAACGCATCGTGACCACTTAACTATTTACGTAGGTCAAAGTAGTTTTAACTAACCTTTTTGTACATAATTTTTCGTATAATTTAATTCTTTCATCATACAATATTTTGTTTAGACATAAAATATGAAATTAATGTTTATTTTAGTTGAGTCTAATCATGTCAATTCTTTATCATTAGTAATTGATTACATAATGATATTTAAAAACTAGTTTCTGATTATTATTTCACCTTGGCTAAGGATTTCTCGAATCAATACTAATCGAGAACAACAGAACAATCTCCTTAATTTTAAGGCGATGAATCCTATATTGATCACTCAACTATCCTTATATAGTTTCTACCATATCCAATGACCACCGATTGAGTTACCTCTAACTAAAATAAGTTATAAGTAGTATTAAAACATAACAATTCCTATACGAGATACTTTGAACATCTCAAGTTAAATGATTACTCATACAATCATTAGAATAAAAATTGTACTACATATACAAGTAATGTTTCAAATGGATTTATCATATGGGGTCAATTCAATGAACTTGGTTCTCTAACAAGTACCCTCACATTTATTTAACAAGTACCCTCACATTTATTTAATTATCTCTATACTTTATTCTATGAGATCGACTACTTCTTTCATAAGAAAAAAATCATAATGTATGCTAGTCTTTTACGGTCTATTAATGTCCAGTTTTAATAGAACAATGACTATGAACAATTAAAGGATAATACATAAATACAATATGAATATCATAATTATGATCTAGTTATAATTTCATTTGCAATGTATATGTATCCTATGAACTTTACTATCTACTTCTAAATATGTATAAGGGTGCCAATTGCTCCTTTGTGACCATATGGTTATAGATTCAAGTTATAAAAACAACCTCTTTGTAAAAATACAAAGAAAAGGCTGCATACATTATGACCCTCCCCAGACAAAGTAGAGAGCCTTGTGCATTAGGTATGTTGACTTTTTTAAAGAATGTTTTTAAATAATTATGTCACTAATCTACAACCAATTGATTGATTGTAAGAAATAAACCAACACATATATCTGTATATAACTAGTTATTCTTAAAACTAACTACTTCCCCCTTTTTTTGCATCTCCATTTCCTCTTCTCTTAAGTAAATACCTTTTCCTTCTACCTTATATCTTTAAGGCTTAATTTTTTATGAAAACTTTTTTTATGAAAAAGAGGGTATCATTTATTTATCATTGTTTAATCAAGGCTCTAGGTTGTCTAAGCAGAGCTCACATATTTTTCTATCCTTGTGCACTTTGTTTAGCAGAGCTCACATATTTTTCTATCCTTGTGCACTTTGTTTCTCTTTTCTGATATAGTTCTTGCTTACCACATCAAGACCTGAGAAAACAAGATAACTATTTCATAAGTATATTTCCCTTATGTTTATATGTACGGTTTATATCTTTTCAATTGAGTTCTAAGTTGAAATTTGACATTAGTCTTTATAGGGTTTTTTATATTGATTTATCTTCACAATCAATCAGTTGGTTATAATTTAACTACATAATTTTTAATTGCATTTTTATCTTATACATATTCAGATATAGATGTAAATATAATAAAGTTCATGAGATAAATGTACATTGCAAATGAAATTATGAAGAAATTATAATTATGAAATTCATACTGCATTTATATATTATTCCTATATTATTACTAATAATTGTTTTATTGAGATTGAACATTAATATAACATTAAAAAAACTAACACATATTATATTTCTTTCTTATAAAAGACGTGGCAAAATGTGTAAGTCTTTATTAGAGAACAAGTTCAATGAATTGACCCCATATAAGAATTTCATTTAGAAATTATTTGTATGTTTATAGAAATTAGGATTGTACGAGTGATCTTTAACTTAGGCATGAAAGTGTAATCCAACTGGCCATTATCGTTTTTAGGGTCCAAGTCTGGCCCAGCTTGATAATTACAATTAAATTAGGCATGAAAGTGTAATCCTGCTGGCCATAATAGCACTGAAGTCGACTGAACAATCAAATTTTACACTAATCGCTAAAATTTAATTCACTGTTTGGAATCGAAGTGAGACTGATATAGGAAAAGGAAAAAAGGAAATTATTTGACTTATTTGTAACAGTTGATTAAGGAAAATATGTTAATATTTTTAACTTCGATGAGGAACAACTTAGGTAAAATCATTTTATAAAAGTGAATGTGGTGTGGGAGCTTGATACTGTGCCTGTTACTATATATATTTCACTAAAGTTCATCACAGCATATCCCACCTGACGAATTGAAAACCAAACTAAGCATTCAGATATTTATATATTTATGACAAATCCACCGGAAATCCTTAGGATTTATATATACTTTCATATATAGGAAGCTAAGCCTATTTATATTAGATATCCCTTAAAACCTAAACATATTTATAATATGTTTTAGATATTTTATTACTTTATATAGATTAAAATTGGCATTTGTTAAGGCATCATGACCACTTAAATATTTACGTATGTTAAAATAGTTTTAACTAACCTTTTTTTACATGATTTTTCTGTATAATTCAATTCTTTCATCATATAATATTATGTTTGGACATGGAATATTGAATTAAAGTCTACTTTATTTGAATATAATCATACCAGTTCTTCATCATTAGTAATTGATTATATAACGATATTTAAAAATTAGTTTTTGAGTATCATTTCACCTTAGCTAAGGATTTCTCGAATTAATATTAATCGAAAACAAAAGAACATTCTCCCTAACTTTAAGGTGATGAATCCTATATTAATAAATCAACTACCTCCATACCATATAGTTTTTGCTTTATCCAATGACCACCAACTGAGCTACCCTTAACTAGAATAAGTCATAAGTAGTATTAAAATATAGCAATCCTTATACGAGATACTTTGAAGACCTCCAGTTAAATGATCACTTATACAATCATCAGAACGAAAATTTCAATACATATACAAGTAATGTTCCAAATGGATTTGTCATATAGGGTTTTGGTTCTCTACCAAGTACCCTCAAGATTGTTTTAAGTATTTCTATACTTTAGTCTATGAGATCAACTACTTTCTTCATAGGAAAAAAATATAATGTATGCTAGTCTGTTACGCTCTATTAATGTCCAGTCTTAACAGAACAATGACTATGAACAATTTAATGATAACACATAAATGCAATATGAAAATCATAATTATGATCTTATTATAATTTCATTTGCAATTTATATTTATACTATGGACTTTACTATCTACTTCTAAATTTGTATAAAGGTGAGCCTTGGAGCAATAGGTAAAGTTGCTCATTTATGACCAAAAGGTCATAGGTTCAAGTTAAGGAAACAACCTCTTTTGTATATAAAGAAAAGACTGCATATATTATGACCCTCCTCATATCCCTACAAAATGGGGAGCCTTATGCACTAAGTAGGTTGACTTTTTTAAAGAATGTTTTTAAATAATTACGTCACTAAACTATAACCAGTTGATTGGTTGTAAGAAATAAAGCAACACATATATATGTACGTAACTATTTATTCTTAAAATTAACTACTTCCTTTTTTTTACATCTCCATTTTCTCCTCTTAAGTAAATACCTTTCCCTTTTATCTTATATCTCTAAGGCTTAATTTTTATGAAAGTTTTTTATGAAAAAGAGGGTGCCATCTATTTATCATTGTTTAATCAAGGCTCTAGGTTGTCTAAGCATTGCTTACATCTTTTTCTATCCTTGTGCACTTTGTTTCTCTTTTTTGATATAGTTCTTGCTTACCACATCAAGATCTAGAGAAAACAAGGTAACTACTTCGTAAGTATATTTCCCTTCCAATTATTTAGGATGTGTTAGAAAGTTTTGAGTTTTTCTATTCAAGTGTATTTATATATATTGTCTATATCTTTGCAATTGAGTTCTAAGTTGAAATTTGACATTGCACTTTATGTTTTATGTTGATTTACCTCCACAGTCAATCAGTTGGTTATAATTTAATTACATAATTATTTGATTGCATTTTTATCTTATGCATATTCAGATATATACATACATACATACATACATATATATATACACATACATACATACATATACATACATACATACATACATACATACATATATATACATACATATATATATACATACCTACATACATACATACATACATATATATATATACATACATACATATATATATATAGCATAATAAAAGTCTATAAGATAAATGTACATTGCAAATGAAATTATGAAAAAAAAATAATTATGAAATTCATATTGCATTTATATATTTTTCCTGTATTATTACTAATAATTGTTCTATTGAGATTGAACATTAATAGAACATAAAAAACTAACACACATTATATTTCTTTCTTATAAAAGACGTGGCAAAATGTGTAAGTCTTTGTTAAGAACAAGTTCCATGAATTGACCCCATATAAGAAATTCATTTAGAACATTATTTGTATGTTTATAAAAATTCTCATTGTAATTATGGCATGAGTGATTCTTTGACTTAAGATCTCTAAAGTATCTTATATAGGGATTGCTATGTTTTAATATTAGTATGACTTATTCTAGTCAACAGTAACTTATTCGGTAGTCACTAGATATAACATGAACTATATGAAAGTAATTTAGTGATCAATATAGAATTCATCATCCTAAAGTGATTACAAAGAATACATTTCTTTATTCTAGATTAGCATTGATTCATAAAATTCTTAGACAAGGTAGAAGACACTTTGAAAATGATTTTTAAAGGTCATTAATGGAATTAATTGCTAATGGTTGAGAACTAACATGATTGAACTCAAATATAGTAGACATTAATTTCATATTTTGTGTCTAATCAAAATATTACATGATGAAAGGATTAAATTATACCCAAAAAATTGAACAGAAAGATTAGTTAAAATTACTTTGACATTCTTAAATATTTTGGTGGTCATAATGTGTTACTGGAAGCTAATGTTGATTTATGAATATGAACTATTTAATTAGATAACTAAATATAAATTAAATGAGTTCAATTGATCTAATCCTAGCATTATTAGGGTTATGATTGATTCATTCTCAATATATTTAGGAACCAAATGGACACATATAAAGAATGAGTTAAGATTAAAAAAATGATGTTTTAATCAAGTTAAATTTGATTGTAAAATTTAAGAAATTTTATAATTAAATATATAATATTTAATAAGTAATGAACAATATGAGATATTGGATCTTATTTGGACTCAATTTATATTTAATTAAAATGAATTATAATTCTAATTAAAGTTTCGTTAAAAATAAAATTTTGTTTTAATTAAATGACTAAAAATTCCAAATCTATTATAAATAAGCTCTAAAAAAGCTAATTGGAAGCCTCAGATGTACCATTCATGTGTATCTTTTCTCCTTGTATCTAACATTGACATTGGTATTGGCGAACAAAATTATTATCCTTGCAGAGGGACTAAAAGAAGTGTATGGCACTGTGTGCATTGGATGCCTAGAAAAATGACTTCTCTCATATGGATCATCAACATCTACACAGACTTAGATGCCTACAATAAGAAAATGTTGATAAGTGTAGGTCATTGGACTACACTTTTCATAGTCGGGTCTTTTTCCTAGCTTTATGTTACCTTTTCTAGGACAAATGGGAATGTTTGAAAGGAGTAAACAACTAGTAGTAAATATTTAAACTAGAAATAGTAAACAAAAGCATTTCACTACACACACACACACACACACACACACCACATAAATATATTATATGATAAGATGGATTATTTCCTTTCTAAATTTTATGTATTCTCATTTATGTTAATTAATTTAATTTGAAAGTTACGCAGTCTTTTTTGTTGGATCGAAAACAAAAGCATGTAAGATTTGGGTAAAACGGTAGATTTCAAAACTTTATCCAAAAGCAAAACGCAGCGGAAATATAATAACCAAATCAACATGCCAAGCCATACATGATATGGTATAAGGAAAATAATTAACATAAGAACAAGATGGAAATTATACCAACTCCTTGCTACAGCTTTGACTCCTCGCTTTTGTACCCTCTCTTTGTCAATGTATCCTCTCCTCGTTATTGTATCCTTAACCTATCTGATCCACCACTTGTTCTTCTTGGACAACTTGGTTAATAAGATCCTTTGGTGGGAAAGAGAAGAAATATTTTGAGGAGATTTTCCTTAGTTGAAAGAAGTAAAAAATGAGACTCTTCTAATTCAAGTTTAGGCTTGGCTATCTAAGAGAGGAGAGAGTGAGCCAAAAAATAACACCTTCTTCTCTCCTTCTCAATTTCGGTTAAACATGAAAGAAAGAAGTGTTATGCATCCAATGCATCACTTCATTCTTTAATGAATCATAAAGAAGCCAATAAATGAGACTCTTCTCATTTGTTTTAAGATGGCTATGTGCAAAGACCAATAACCTAAATGAGACCTTCTCATTTTTTGTTATTAGATGAAAGAAGGGAGAAAGTACATCAAATGAACCTCCTCGTTCTTTAATCAAATAATTGCTAAAAGGTTCATTACATGCCATCATTAAAAGACAACCATTAAACCATTTAATGATAAGATCATTACTCAATTTAATGATGATAACGCATTATAAAAACCATCTTAAATTTAGCAATTCAATGCTAAATGTGCAGCTGCACATTTAGCTATAAAAAATCGAAATATGCCGTCCCTTTTTCTTTAATAACTTTGTTTCAATTTAATTAATCTAATTAATCAAATAAAACCAAAGTCAAGCCCAATATTAAATGTTCATTTGGGCTTCTAATTAACAATTAATTAAAGTAAGCCCAACATTCAATCATAGGCTTTAAAACCTCTATTTATATTTCTTACTTTGCTTGATAACTTCCTAGAAGTCAAATGGAAAATCTAATTGGACTTATATAATTCAAGCTCTAATAATCCTGAAATTAATTTAATCTCATTAGAATTAATTCCAGCTTACTAACCAAATGTCATTCCACTAAAGACAATTAGTTGAACTCTTAAATTACTAAATATTATGAGAATACATGTTTCAAATAAGATGTTTAATTTCAAATTATATTATAAACCATATTATAGCCATCCACACAATAAAGGGTAAAATTATCATTTTGCCCTTATGTTGATTTTTTCTTCTAGATCTCCCGTTTTACTCTATATGGTGACTAACACACAAGATCTCTTCTTGGTGTTCTTGGTGTTAAGACTTAATGGATAGCTAGTCCATCAAACTACTGGTGTTAAGTTAATCACCAATCTCCTTAAAACATCTAGAAGTGATGATATCACTATAAACTCTTTATTTGAGTAAATGTTTCTTGATACATATTTCAATTAATAATTCCAACATATAGAAATTGGATTGAAAAATTAAAATAAATAAAAATAAAAATAAAAATTGTTGGTGCTGCATTTATTGGCCATTTTGCATCTGCCAGGAGACAGAGGAGACAATGTCTCCTGGCCTATGGCGCTACAGCTTCTCCTGGCATGTGGTGTATCGTATGCGCCCCTTCTTCTCTAGAAACCTTAGTGTTTCTGTTTTTTTTTAAATTCAGAACAACAATTTATTCTACCTTGCTCCACCTTCAGACTACCTCAAGACACCCTATGCCATCTGTTTCAGCATAAACATACTAATATAAATACACATAAAACTCTAGAGAGATCAAGCTCTCTAGAGTTATTCGGTGGTGGTTCTCTAACCACCGATGGCTTCAACAACCTTCGGTGGTCCTAATCTTCATCAACTATGAAGCACAATAAAACTCATTAATCAAGCATTCATCAACATTCATTGAAGCATAAGTTACCCAAGCATCTGGTTCGTATAAAATGCAATGAATAAAAACAATGAATAACAGACAAGCATAATGGCCACCTTCAACGTAAATAGAGGGTTGATTTAATGGACTAAAATGCTTGAGTAAATGGACATAACCCTTTGTCTGTGTCACAACTGTTTGTAGTTAATAACCCAACGCATACGTTATAAATAGATAAACAGAGAAGACCATTTGTTTCGTTTTCTATTGTTCAGTTATGCAAATGCAAATGAAGAGACAACAATAACGCATGCAACTCTTCGTCTGGTTTTCAAGAAACATCTCATAAGTGAAACAAAAGTGCATCAAAGATCAAATAAAATAAGTTCCAGAAACATATGAAACATTTCCAGATTTCCAGAAACATATGAAACATTTTATATCACTTCCAGAAACACATATCCATGTAGTTAACATGTAAAACCATTTCTTAACACTCCATAAACGCTTTCCAAAAATCACATTTTCAGATCACCAACCAAAACAGGCTCAACATAAAATATGCAACTTTTGCATATTAAAACCAAATCAAAATTAAATCAAGCTTATGAATCAAAATTAAAACTGTTAAAGGTGGCTCTGATACCATTATCAGAGAAAATATACAAGATCGAATCTAAGCACAACGGAAAGAATAAAACAAAAATTAATTAGAAACATAAAACAAGAAATTGTCAAAGTTATACTAATCTGTTTCGATTTCTTGTTACAATTTCCTATTTCTTTGAATATGTCAATTCACAAGCCGTTCAATCGTCTAACCTCTAATAGTATCCACAGATCTATTCAGAGAAAACTCAAATCTAATTTGAGAGGAAAAAAGAAGAAGTGCTAACTCCATATTTTTCTAATTTTTCCTTTTATATGAAAAATCTTATTTTTCATGTTCTTGGATTTTATTAAAATTATAACTAAAGTCAAACTTTAATTATAATTATGAATTAATCCTTATAAGATCAAATATCACATA
>JAOSBP010027393.1:0-10042 GCA_027563825.1 Erythroxylum mucronatum | reverse complement strand
TGTCCTTCTTCCCTCTCTCCATCCGAAATTGCCTTGCCAGTAGTTGGGTCGTTGGAGATAAAGGCAGAAATGGTTGTAGTGCCGGAGAACGTGAGGGACAATCTGAGGGCTGAGATCATGTTGATAGGGTTGCGAAGTTCGTTGCTCATGGACTATGCCGAGCTGTCGTGTCCACTCGAGCTTAGCCTTTTTCCGGAAGGAAAAAGGGAAATAGTCGAGAGAGAGCAAGAGGTAGTTCCTGACGAGGGCCTATGATGGCGAAAATTGTGGGCTTGTAAAGAATTTGGCTATCATAGGACTTGTCAGCACAAATATATCAGAACCTGCAAGAGACAGGTCGCTCGACTTTAGCTTGGAGGAGTTCGTTAATGATACTTGTAGTAGATCGGGTAGGAAAGATGTTTCTTTTCTAAGTAAAAGTGCTCATCTGGTCGAGCTTGTGACCAGAGCAGACTTATTGGAAATAAAAAATTCTATTTTTGTCTTCCATTGCTTTTTGTCTTCCATTGTCCTCTTAATTTTGTTTGATGAAGCTTTAAACTATCGTTGGCTTTGTATGAGAGGTCGCCTTCTCGAATTGCATGTAACGAGTTAGTACGTTCGATGGGTCGTTAGGTCCGATACGAGTCAATCGGTAGAGGCCGAGCGATGCCAAGGATCTTGTGTCTTGGCATCTTGGGCGGGCGATATTGAGGCCGAGCGATGCCAAGGATCTTGTGACTTGGCAGTGCCTGGTTCCAAGATCTTGTTTGGAACCCTGGCCGGGCGATATCGAGGCTGGGTGATGCCAAGGATCTCATCTTGACATTCTGGTCGAAGAATGTCGAGGCCAAGTGACATCAAGGATCTTGTGACTTGGCGGTGCCCGGCTCTAAGATCTCGTTTGGAAACCAAGGCGATTGATGTAAAGGCCGAGCGATGCCCAAGATCTTGTGACTTGGCAGTGCCTGGTTCCAAGATCTTGTTTGGAACCCTGGCCGGGCGATGTCGGGACTGGGCGATGCCAAATATCTCGTCTTGGCATTCTGGCTGTGCTATATCAGTGACAATCAGTTGATGGGAAGTTTTCTCCTTTGGCTCAATTTAATGAGATTTTTCTAGCCGAAAAATTTGGAACCCCTTTATTGATGATGATGAGGGCGTGGGCCATTAAAAAACCTGACTGGCAAGGCCAGAAAAAAGGTACCCACCACAAGTGCATCAATATTGATAAAATACACGAAGTAAATAAAACCAAGCTTATCTATTGATAAAATGCCTTCAGATTTTGAGAGCTCCAGGGCCTCGGTAGAATCCTGCCATCAGCGTTGCGCAGGATGTAAGAGCCATGTCCGATTTGTTTAATCACTTGATAAGGTCCTTCCCACGTTTGTCCGAGCTTTTCGGGGTGCTTCCCAGCCGCCTCGGCCATCCTTAGGACATAGCCGCCAATCTTTATATCGCTCGGCTTTATCCTTTTATTGTAGAACCTTGTTGCTTTTTGTCTGATGGCTTCTGAGCGAGCGGCTGCCCTATCCCTGTCTTCACTGAGAAGCACAAGTTCCGCTCTGCGGGCTTCATCATTCCGCTCTTCTTCGTAACTTGATACTCTTTGGTTGGGCAGTACCACTTCCACTGGAACTAATGCCTCTGCCCCAAAGGTCATCCTGAACGGCGTTTCCCCTGTGGCCCCATTCGGGGTAGTTCTGTACGCCCACAACACTTCGTCTAGTTCATCTACCCAAGTCTTTCTCCCATCTAAGCGCTTCTTGAGGGCACTCATTATCTTTTTGTTAGTGTTCTCCGCCAGACCGTTGCTCTGAGGATGAGCTACTGAAGTCAACTGGAGTCTTATCTTTAGTCGCTCACAGAAACCTTTGAACTTGTCGTTATCAAACTGCCGACCGTTATCTGTCACCAATGTCATGGGCACCCCGAAACGGCTAAGTATGTTTTTACACACGAAGCTTTCCATTTTCTGCTCCGTTATAGTGGCGACCGCTTCCGCTTCTACCCATTTGGTGAAGTATTCGACTGCTACTATTAAAAACTTCTTCTGCCCAGGGCCAAGAGGAAAAGGTCCTAGTATATCCATTCCCCATTGAGCGAAAGGGATAGGGTGGCTCACGATTTTCATCCGCTCGGTCGGCTGGTGAGACAGGTTACCATTTTTCTGACAGGCCTCACATCGTTTAACTTTCTCTTGACAGTCTTTCCTCATGGTCGGCCAGTAATACCCTTGCCTAATCAATCTGTGAGCCAACGTTCTGCCTCCTAGGTGATTTCCGCACATTCCTTCGTGGACTTCAGCCATTGCCTACTCTGCCTCTTCTTCGCTCAAGCAACGCAGTAGTGGCCAGTCATAGGATCGCTTGTAAAGGGTGTCATTTATAATTGCATACTCGGCCGCCTTTACTCTTAATTTTTTGGCCTCCAAGGCTTCTTCCGGCTGCGTTCCCTTAAGGAGGCATTGTTTTATCGGTTCCATCCAACTTGATCGCTCGGCACTTGCTTCGAGGACATCATTGGCTTTCTGAATGCTAGGTCGGTCTAACCGCTCGACTAAAATGTTATTTCTCACGTTTCGATTGGAAGCTATTTTGGAAAGCGCGTCTGCTTGAGCATTTTGCAACCTTTCTATCCTGTTGATCGAATATTCTTCAAAATTACTCAACTCTTGCTTCGCTAATTCCAAATACTTGACCATGTTGTCCCCTTTGGCCTCGTACTGTCCCGTAACTTACCCAACCACTATTTGGCTATTACTATATACCTTCAAATATTTCACCCCCATCTCTCTTGCCAACTGAAGACCGGCTAACAAAGCTTCATATTCTGCCTCATTGTTGGATGCTTTAAATTCTAGTCGGAGAGCATACTCCACCTTTTCTTCTTAGTATAGGTTGATTAATGCTACTCCTACCCCGCACTCCTCATCATTAAATGATCCATCGACAAATAAACTCCAAGTAGGATGTAGCTCGCCCGAGGTAGGTTGACTCATTTCTGCTACAAAATTTGCCAATACTTGGGGCTTGATCGTCGTCCACGGCTTATAATGTATATCAAACTCTCCTAGCTCTACTACCCATTTCACCAGCCGCCCCGAGGTTTCGGGTTTTTGAAGGCACTGCCTGAGGGGTTGATTAGTTCACACTTCGATGGTGTGACTCTGGAAGTAGGGCCTGAGCTTTCACGCTGCAGTTACCAATGAAAGGGCCATCTTCTCAATGGGTGTGTATCGCGTTTCTGGCCCGTTAAGCACCTTGCTGACGTAGTAGATCGAAAATTGTCCGTTACCCTCCAATCGAACGAGGACTGCACTGATTGGCCCCTCTGTGACCGCCAAATAAATTATCAGACTCTCCCCGTCCATGGGGCTCTGTAAAATGGGTGGGCTAGTCAGATACTGCTTCAAGTGATGAAATGCTTGCTCGCACTCGTCCGACCATTAGAACTGGGTCACATCCGCTTTTCTTAGAATTTTGAAGAACGGGAGACACTTGTCCCCCATCCTAGAGACGAATCTGCTCAAAGAAACTATTTGCCCGGTCCGTATCTGAACATCTTTCAAACATCGCAGTGAGGGCATTTGGATAATGGCTTCAATCTTTTCTGGGTTTGCTTCGATCCCCCATTGAGTAATCATAAATCCCAAGAATTTACCGGATGCCACACCAAAGACGCATTTTTCAGGGTTCAGCTTCATCTGGAACTTGGTGAGGGTTTGAAAAACTTCTTTGAGATTTTCCACATGCTCAGCGGCCGTTTTACTCTTAATCACCATATCGTCCACGTAGGCCTCAACCGATCGACCAATCTGTTCTTTAAAGACTTCCATTACGAGCTGCTGGTACATGGCCCCCGCATTCTTCAGACCGAACGGCATCACCCGATAGCAGTACGTGCCTTGGTTGGTTATAACAGCTATCTTCTCTTCATCTTCGGGACTCATTTGGATCTGATGGTAACCCAAAAAAGCGTCCAAGAAGCTGAGTAGCTCATGCCCTGATGTAGAGTCTACCAGCTGATCGATTTTGGGCAAAGGGAAGCTGTCCTTTGGGCATGATTTATTCAAGTCGGTGAAGTCAATACACATTCTCCACTTTCTGTTTTTCTTCTTCACGAGTACAACATTTGCTAGCCATTTGGGGTACTTGACTTCCCGAATGAACTCAGCGTCGAGCAGTTTCTCTATTTCTTTCTTGATCACCTCTTGCCTTTCCTTGTTGTACCACTGCTTCTTCTGTCTGATTGGCTTGTAGTCTTTTTGGATATCGAGAGAATGCGACGTGACCAATCGAGAGATTCCAGGCATATCGCTCGGTACCCAGGCGAAAACTGATCTATTTTCTACCAAGCAATCCGTGATGTCCTTGACCAGATCCTTCGTAAACTCAGAACCTAGATTTATGAATTTGGACCGGTCTGCTTCATCCAATATGACCTGCTGCATTTCTTCCACAGGGTTCATCCGCTTGGTTTCTTCGTCAGTTCTCACATCTAGAGAGCTTGTTAAGACGACCGCTTCATCGAACGTCCTTGTTTCCGCCAAGTAGCATTTCCTAGCGATTCTCTGTTGACCCCTAACTTCGCCGATACCATGGGGAGTCGAGAATTTCATTGCTTGATAGTAAGTTGAGACGACTGCTCCGAGGGCGTTTTGAGTGGCTCTTCTAATTATTGCATTATAAGCTCCTCCAAATTTCACTACCAGGAATTCAACGCTTTTTTTTATTTGGCATGGTTTTTGTCCGAACTTCACGTTCAAGATGATTCGGGCGAACGGATAAGCCAATGCTCCTGTAACTCCCTTAATGGGTCCCTCTATTGGTAATAGTCGGTCCTCCGGTATCTCCATCTGCTTAAATGCATCATAATAAAGTAGGTCGACCGAGCTGCCTGTGTCGATCATCACTCGTTTCACTTCATTGCCATCCATGTTCAAGTTGACTACCAACGCATCATCATGTGGACAGCTAATCCCATCCAGGTCTGACTCGTCGAACGAGATCACCTCATCGTTTTGCCTCTTTTTCTTTACCGACAGATCCTGCCTGGCATGTCTCTTCCTACCTTTTGCGGTCGACCTTCCTGCTGCACTACCCCCAGAAATCATGTTGACGACCCTAACCAGTCGGTCATCTTCTCGTTCGGCATTTCTATTATCTCTTGCCCTGGACTGCGCCCTCGTGTTATGTCGATCGTCAGTATTCTTACTCTGCCTCCCCCCACCGTTACTGTCTCTTTGCCTCCAAAGCCGTCGCCAGTTGTCGAGCTACTCGGTTCTACCCCCTTACCTCGACCAGCATTCTCTAGAACTTCAGCTGAATAGCGATCGGCCGTCATACCCACCTACCGAGCGGGGGTCTGCTGCTACTCTGGTTGAGGTCGTAGGATTTGGCAAATCAATAGATCGGCCGCTTCCTCTATCTGTCTTCAGGTGAGGGAGGTTGGTTGCGGCACAGGTGGATTTACATCCGGGGAATGCTGGGAATTATGGTGCGAATTAGCCTCAGCGTTGTCCACTAAGGCTACACTATGTTCTTCCTGATCTTGGTTGTGAAGCTGGGGTTGATCATTCGGATACGAAGATTGAGTGTGGGATTCCTGATGCGATGGCGGAAGGGTAACGGGTAACTACAAACCCATCTGTTGCATCGCAAGTGCCGTGACAACGGCTATATCAGGATTGGCTGCTGCCGCCTGACTGATCTGAGTGGTTCTAGACGTGGTGCCCTAACACCGGGCCCCACGGTGGGTGCCAACTGGTTCTGCCAGATTCTGCTAGGGCTGGACGTTGTTATCTGGATCCATGACCTTGTAAGATTATTGCCGCTGAATACCTGCAAAGCAAGTAAGGCACACTAGGGGTTATTTCCTGGAAGGCCCCTCCGACGCCCAAGTTAGTCTTTTGGAGAGGGTATTGGTTGCTAATAATAGGGAAGACTAGGGTTGTAATGTCGTACCTGCATCATAGCGAAATAGTACCTTATATACGAGATAATTGCTAGGTTTAGGTCTTTACGAAGGTCATGGCGTTTGCATGGGAGATGATTACCTACGACTGGGCCATCTGACTGGGCTTGGAATTGGGCCTTGTATGGCCGACCCAACCAATGTGTTTATGGACCTTAGCTACTACATGAATAAGACTAGACAGCGACTGGTCCTTGGTAAAGTGTGACGCTGGAAAGTCGACGTGGCAGCGACTAGGACACATATAGAGATGCCAAGAAGATGCAACAATAGTTAAGTACGTAGGCGACCACACGCATAAGAGCTTCAGAACTTGAGGCAAAAGCTTCAAATGCCATGCAGCCTTTGATGATGCACACACTCTGTGCCTTAGAGCACTCGTACTTTATCGGTGAGAAGCTGCTACATGGAGATGCAGCGGTAAGAATACCTGGAGGCAATGGCAGGTGGTGGCAGCAAGCTTGAAGATGAAAGTTAGGGTTTCATTTTTATGGAACTTAGGTTTTAGGGTTTCATTTTTATGGAACTTAGGTTTTCATGGAAGAGATAAGGATGTTTGAGCGTGGAGTTAAGTTTATTCTAGTATTGGAAAATACAATGTTTGGATATAAGGATAAGACTATCCTAATTCTAAAATAGGACTATTAGGTTATTGAATTAGTGTAACCCAAAGTTAGAATAAGAGTTGTTTGGGTATTGGAATAAGGTATTCTAAAACTAGTTTTGGGCTTGTTTGGTTCTTCGAACTAAGAGTAACTTCATTCTAAAATAGTCCATAACCAATGTATAATTTAAAAGAGTTTTAAAGTCAAAATCAATTCTAAAATTATATTAATTATTTTTCTTGATTTGATTAAGATTAACAATTATAATGATTCCTAAATAAAATTTTTGTAAAGTTTTTTTCTAGAATTAAAATTAATTATATTTCAATTAGATTGAAATTAATTAATTATGCTCCTTAAAATTAAGAAAACTATTTTTTAGTAATTAAGAAAGATGTTTCTAATTAAATTTATTTATTTCTTGATTAAAATTTGAAAACTGTTTTTATTTATTAATTAAGAAAATGTGTTTTTTAATATTTTGGAAATAGTTTTCTAAATTATTAAAGAGAGATTTTTTAATTAATTAAGAAATCAATCTTGAAATAAATAATATAAAAAATTTCTTAATTATATTAAAATTTTTTCATTTAATTTTGAAAGTAGTTTCCTTTAATATTAGAAAATAGTTTTCTAATTAAGGAAAAGTATCTTCTAATTAGATTACAAATAGTTTTCTAATCTAATTGGATTAGAATATGTTACTTAATAAGTAAAAAGCATAATTAAAAATTGTTGTCAACTAAATTTTATTAAAGGAGTTAAGTTAATTGGAAATAGTTTTTAGTTGGATATGAAATTATTTTCAAATCAAATTAAATTTCTATTTAGAATAGGAATTTTATATATTTAGGAATCAATCGATTTATTTTAATTTATTTATCTATACAGTTGAAAATATTATTTTAGACTATGAAGATTAATGACTAGAATCAAATAAAACTTGATATTTTATGCATGAAATTTGATTATGAGTACATAGGTTGCATACTCTATTTATATGTTTGATTTAAACTTATATTGAATGCATGTTAAATTGTCTGTTTTGATATTTTGCATGCAATTTTGGGCTTGATGAGAAGAATGAAACTAAATCCCTCCTTAAAATATTAAGTACATATTAAGAATGTGATTGTCGTCTTCCATTATTATAAGAATAAACCAGTGTTTTATTGTCAGGCTTACTAAGTAAAATCAAAGCCGCTTTAATTCGAATATGTTTAATCTTATGACAGTGAGTCCTACTTAACTAAATTTGTGTGATTTAGATGAGAAAAATTTTGATCATATGAATTTAGAAGCAGGGTTGGAAATAACATATAAGATATGTGTTGGCAAGAGTTGTCATCTAATAGATCTAGGAGTCATATGAAATATGATTGATCAAATTATTACCTACCTAATTTAAGTTTAGTTGGTTTGTTCTCTCTAACTCTCATAAGAGTTTTTGTCGTTGTTAGCACAAAGAAAGAATTCTAGCATCTCCTAGTAAGGTTTCATCCTTCTATCTTCATATGGACTTTTAATAGAGACGGTCTACGTTTGTCGTTGTGGTTTACGACAACCTAACGCAGAGAAGATTAAAGAACGAAGGAGATCGTTGGAAAGGTACGTAAACATCTTACATTTCATATTTTTGTTTTCTACATCTATATGTATGAGTATATCAAGTTTTTGAGGTTCCATTTTATTTTCCGTTGTATATATTTGATACATATTATGTATGAGATCAGGAATATGGATATCAACCAAAACTGGTACGAAAAAGAGGGTCATTTATATCAGGTTTAAATCGGATGATACCGGTCGGTATTCAAAATACCTACTAAATACCAGTTGGTACCAGAAATTTTAAAAAATAGGGTGACTCTTTTGTAAAATTTTCAAAAAAATTTAAACTCTCCCCCTCCCTCCCGTCGCTCCTTCCCCCCTCTTTTTTCAAAGTTTTTTAATTAGTTTTTTTATTTACTTCAATTAAATAAATAATTTAAAAATTATCATTTAAAAATTAATATTTATAATATATATTTTTAATTATTAAATCAAAATTTATTTGAAATTTACATATTTTAAAAATATATTTTAAATTTAATTATATTTATTAATAATTATTAAGTTAATTTATAAATTAAATTTAAATTGTAATTATTATTTATTATTATAATTTTTGGCTACAGAGTTAAAAATATATAGTACAATTGTACAATATGACAATGAAAAATTTTATAATTTTTAAAAAATTCAGAAACTATTTCATAAATTTAAAAAATAACCTGAAACAGTACTCGGTATTAACCGATACTGATACAATATCGTACCAGAACTCAATCTGATACCAAATTCGGTACGGTATTCTTAATATTAATAACGAGTCTCTTAAAAATTTCATTATATGTGGAATGTATTTTGTTTATAATTTTAGTTTACAATTTGTGCAGGAGACAAAAAAATTTAATTTATTGTTAGTAATTAGCTAACCGTTTATCACTCACTCTGGTGATATTGTTTAGTTATATTCAGTGTTTTGAAACTCGGACGGGCCATCAAATCGGACACTTTACTGGTCACCGGTTTGACCCGGTCGATCCGTGTGACGTCATAATTATACAATAATTATATTTAATTATATATAATATTAATAATATTAAAAAATAAAAAAATAAAAATTTATTGAACCGGACCGGTCTGACCGGTCAATTGACGGGTTCTCGCTGGTTCAATTAAGAACCGGTTTTTAGGAGTGAACCGGACCAGATAGCCAACCGGTCACTGGTCAAACCGGTCGGACTGGCCGGTCCGGTTCAATTTTCAAAACTATGGTTATATCTGATGAATAAAAAACCAAACCTATTCTACCAATTTAATTGTGAAAATCTTTAGTAGATCAATTTTTTATTTGAGTTTTAATTTTTTGATTTAATTTATTTTAATAATCATTGTTATTAAAAACTAACCATTTTATTAATTAATGAATTAATTTTTGTAAACTAATTAGTTTTATAAAGTAAATAAATCAATTAATTTTATTTAAAAGTCTCTTTTTTAATTAGACTTTAAAATTATTAATCATAAAGATAGTTTCCTTCAATCATATTTTATACTATTTAATTTTCAACCAATTTTTTTATCTTTAATACTAGTTAAACCTTTTAAATATTAAAACTCTTGTCTTATCGATTTAACTTTTGGTCCGATTTTTAAAATATTGATTATATCACAATCTTATTCATTGTATTCTGTTAGATTTTTTATTTATAATTTTAAAATAATAATTTTATATTATTTTAAAATTATAATAAGCCAATAAGGATTCAATCAATTTTTCTGCATCTTTTTTTTGGCGCTAAAGTATGTGAATGTTTCCTTACCAAAAAAAAAAAAAGTATGTGAATGTTTCCCTTAAACTACGAAAGAATTGAAGAGGGCACCTCACTCTCAACGATCACTTTTTCCATGGCTGACGGTGCTTTCTTTCTTGA
>JAOSBP010027372.1:0-10043 GCA_027563825.1 Erythroxylum mucronatum | reverse complement strand
AAAGAAGGTGAGGGGCTAAGGGAAAGGGTGGAGGGGAAGGAGGGCTTACGACGAGGAAGAAATGGTTGGGTTTGGAGGGGAGGCCGGTGGAGGGGTTGAGGGGGAGGTGAGAGCCGGTGTGCCCTTTTGCTGCGCCTAGGGGAAAGGGTCAGGGCGAACTGGGAGGAAGGAGGAGAGGGAGGAGAAGGGGGGGAGAGGTTGCGGACCTATTATGACGGGGATGATCCAGGTGGGGATGAAGATTATCTGTGAGAGGAGGGAGTCTGCCGTTAGATTTGGAGTGGAAAGGTGAGTTTGGACTGCAGGGGACTCACGCTTGCGGCGAGAATGGCCCAGTCGTCCGCGCCGTATGGGATCCGGTCTTTTCGTCGGGCTCGGAAACGTAGGGCGACGATGGTGACTTGCAAGGCGCAGAAGACGGAGGCGAGGGCGATCAGGCCGTTTGGGGAGGCGGGGCCGATCATCTGAACACCACGTTTATGGTTTTTAATTCTTCATCTGTTGGAGTACTGATGGACGACGACCGTTGCGAACCGTTGGAATGCCATTGTTTTGATGGTAGGATTGTGGAGAGGAAGAGGAGTTCAATTGCTCGTGAAAGGCTTCCAGGCTGACCGGTTGATTCCAGTATCTCGGGAGCCCGTTGGTGCGTGACGTTCGGCGTTGGTGTTCATGGCTTGCTTACGCCCTGTTCTTATAGGGCTTCGGCGCGAATTACTGTACACGCCACGGGATTAATAATTTGTGGGGCGATGGTATTACTTGCAGCTTTCCGTAGCGTGCCGGTGAACATTTCAAGATAATGTAGCGATCGGAGTCTTCGCCAAAGGATGTCTTCTGTGAGCTATTGGGGAGAATTGTCTTGATATGATCCACAACAGCCTGCAAAGTCAGATGCAGAATCGGAATAGCTCAAGGCGACACGGATTCTTTGACCCATTGTTTGTGAGCGGCCTCCAATCGACCGAACAAGGATGTTGCTCCTCTTCCAATCAAGTGGGTCTGAAGTTTATCCGAGTTTACCATTGGGTTCCAGACAAGGGCAATTCTACGCGGCTGAGACTTGGGATCCCACGATGGAGAAATTAATCGACAGATTCTGGCCTGTTGTTACATCTGCAGAGTTGAGACGATGGATTAGTCTTGACCAATCTGTGTTGATCTAGATCAGGTCTCTATACCGCAATATGGGCTTGGAATGAGCGGTGACAGTAGCGATACTAACTAGCGAGAGACAACCAAGTTACAGGTGGATGGATGGATGTAATGAGGTGAAGTCGAAAATAAGGATTGGTTCGGTAATGGTTCGTCGAAGGAATCGTGCGAACCGGGGCGGCGCTAGATGGTGGTTCCGCTCCCCTGACAGGAGTTCTGATCACTATGATTACGTTTGTACACACATTACTGTTTTGTTTACGTACAATGTCAACCTGATTATTCCACCTAATGACGACCGTGTCTCAATTATGATGCGACGGACGAACATCACGACGGTCAGCAGGCGAGCTCCGGCTCTGGAGAAAGTAACGCCGGAAAGAAACGAAAACAAAAGACCTTGCAAGTCCTACGTGCCGGCATAGACAGCCCTGAGCGAGTAGCCTCTGCAAGAGCTCACGGCAAATTCATCGGCGGTTCCGATGGCCAGAGTATAACGATTATTATTTTCAAGACACATATCCAGAGCGTTCTGCCGGACACCGTCCGATACTCTCGTTGTGAAACAGCTGATACGGCAGTCCGTGATAGTGCAGGTCATGGGATAGAGGGAGCTTTGATCTATGGGCAAAGCCCTGTAGAAAAATATCGTGTTGGCGTACTCTTTCGGTGAGCTGGCATCGGCCTCGGACTGGTACGATATTTGCGGATATACCTGAGACCAGAATCTGAAATCTGGACCGATGTTGAAGATTGGCAGATTGTTGGAAGAGCTACTCTGGTAGAGCGTGTTTTGTCGGACGTAGTCGGTCTCGCCCCGGTTGATTCGGCCGTATTGCCCTTGCGATGCGGGGGAGCCGTTGCTCTCCAGCAACTGAACGTAAAAGTCGGACGCTGCCGTTTCCGTAGCCTCAGCAACGGTGCTCGTACTCTGATGTAGACAACGTCAGCTCTCTCAAGTAACATCTTGTGCTTTGAATCACGTACTGTTGTAGTCGTGGTGGTTGAAGTCGTCACAACCGTAGTCGCTGTGACGGTCGTACTCGTTTCAGCTGTAGTACCCACGTAGGTCCTCGTACTCGTTACCGTCGCAGTAGCTGTGCGGGTGATGGTGGTCGTAGTTGTTGTGCGACGCGGTCCCGGATGCGGCCATCCCGCACAACTGCACGCATAGCAGCCCTTCTCATACGTGATACCGATCAGACACGTGGGGAGGTTTATGATGATTCCCGGCAAACTATCGCGTTCGTCCAATTCGGGAGCTTGAACATCAATAGGCTCGCCGCGTGTTTTCAATTTTGCAGATGGTATGGCGGTACACGATGCCGGTACGTTGAAAACGGTCGTCGTCCCTGTCGTAACGGTGGTCGTCTCGGTGACAATGTTGGGTGGGCCGGACGATGTGGATGTCGTCGTAACCGTTATTGTCCTTGTTATCGTCGGGCCTGCAACATAGGTATCTGTGGTCGCGGTCTTTGTCCTAGTGCTTGTTGCACTGCCAGTCATCAGCAGATCTTCAAATGGACAAGGATTCGGTCGAGTTCATCTCACGTAGCAGTCTGGGTAACGGTAGTCCTCGACCTGCTGAGGGAAGAGCACCAGGAACGTCCAAATCGAAATTCGATGAGGCAATTATATTGCTTACAGTCACCCTGACCACCATTCGGGCGCCAAGTTGAATCAAGAGCAGATGCCGAAACTCCACCGAGAAGGAGGGTCAAAGTAATTAGGAGAAATCTCATCTTGGTTCACTTTGTCGGAGTGAGGGACATTGGTAAAGGCATAAATGCATACCCAAGCCTCCTGTCTTATACATTCTACCATAAAGTTCTACGCAACACCAATGATCAGAGGTCAGTAGCATGATCGTCATGATTCACGAGTCAGTGCGCAACGTAGCGATAAATGTACGAATGAAGCTGCTTCGCTAAATTGCATGCATGAGATTGTTTATTCCAACAATATCAGGTGAGCTTGGCAGTGACGCCTCAGTCAAGACCACGGGCGGAGGCGTACTGACGATCGTGCACGAAAACTCAAGCATTATTCAAGATAAGCAAAATTTTTTGAAGTTTCTTAATCTCAACATCATTCGGTCGACAATGGACGATCATGTAGAGACTATGCGAACCGATTTTGGATTCCAATGGCGGCGTGCTGATCGTGTTGCGGCGTTGATCTCTGTTGGATGCAAGCACTGTGACGTCGATTTACATATCAGCTGAGAGTTGCAATTTCCTTTTGACACGCAAGCATCGCCAATCATAAAGCTGATCAAGAACATCATACGATAGAATTTGGTAATTGAAATAATATTGCGGGATGGACGCGAGATCAGGCCATCACTTTTTGAGTGGGCATGGTACAGCACGAATTGTTCCAAAAGCCGAATACTGCGGTCTGGCTAGTTCTGGATGTCGCATTTTCGAGGATAGCAGGACCAAAGGATCGATTTGAAGACTTCGATGACAGCCCTGTGAAAAGCAGCAAAGTTTGGCCGATAATCAGAGCACATGCAGCCTTGTGGAGAAGTGGGACGTGTTCACTACCTTGAAACTCAAAATCATGTTATCTAGCATTGTCTGACTCTATCGTCGAGTATTGTCGGCTGTTCATTGGCTACTATCTCCCAGCGGTCAGATTTTCAAGCACGATGTTCGCAACGCTGGTCTGTTGCACACATACATTTGAACATTATTAGGCCAAGGCTGGATGAGAATCATAACGATAAACGTGATCAACTTAAACTAGCCGTTGCGTGACTTATCTTGAGAGATCAAAGTTTCCTTTAAGGTAGATTTTCGAGTAAGCCATTGTTTGTCACGAAATTTCCAAAGAGGCGATTGCATACGGTTGTTGTAGCTTCATCAGTAATAATTGCTCACGCTGCGAGCTCCTGATGAGATCAAAATGACACGTACATCCACGTTCGTCTCGCCCCTAATCATCGTAGATAGATGGAAGGCCTCAGTCTTACTGTCGAACCAGGGAAGGTTTGTATCAAGTCTTTAGTTCCTTGAAAATAGATTGCAATAGAGTCTTCAAATGTATCGTGCCTGTAAGGCTTGGATAGTGTGAAAACTCTCTGAGATATTCTCGTAGAAAAGAACGAGTTTTAGCTCTAGTGAGATGTGCTTCCATTAGTGATGGGATGAAATTATTCAGAAGACTACTATACCACTGTTGTGGACTGCAGACGAGACAACGAGCAGAAATTGGATGTTAAATTCGTGCCCATGAATATCATGGCCTGTCCGTCAAGACGGTGCCTCATGATGAAACTTTTGAACCTGGCAGCGTGGTCGGCTCTTGTAGCTTGGATAAAAGGGACCTTTCATATCAATGTTGGTCGAAATCGACAGATTGAGCCCCTCATGGCTTCATGGCTTGCTCTGATACAGATGTTTGAATCGTGGGCGAAAACCAGGGAGGGTCGTTGGATTGCTCACGTTTTGTGATGATACCAATTTCGTCACGTATGCACTGCACGCGGCTGTACAGAACAATCACAACTTCCAATGCCTCTTTTTTCCTTCAGTGATGGAGTTTCAGGAGTACGAAGGGCTCGAGGATAGACGCACGTGGTTCTCGGCTTCATCTTCGCAATACTCTTCTTTGCAGAAGATTCCACTGAGAATCTTATACCGTTTAACTTGTCATCTAAAACGACTGAAGGTAATATTGGACGTTATGTATTCTATCCAAGTTCGGCAACAATTTTTTCACGAAAAGAGGGGGAAAGATTGATGCGTTGTGCGCCAGACTCATGATCTGAGAGGCCTGAACTTGGCTTTTGTGGCGATTGTGCTTCACCACTTACAGAGCCACTTTTTTATGCAAGCAAGCACTCCACGAAATTTGTTGAGGCTTGTCGTGAACGGAATGTATGCCGACAAATGTTTGTGAAAATCCTTGCAAATCATGACGGACATGATCAATTTGGTAACAGTTGTGGTGGCGTGTCACGTTATAAGTTGGCGGCTGCAATGCCATGCCAATTATCTCTTGTGTTGTACTGGTTCCAAGATTGCTCTGCGATACAACAATCTTGTGTCTTGGGTATTGGGTAGTAGAAGGTGCACCGCCTTATTGACTCGAAGATACGTCATTTCGACAACAGTGTCGCCATCGACGTGACTCAGTTATTCTCCGAGGATCTCCAGAGTAACCTATTGATGATGTTTTTACTCAAAAGCAGAACCTCAGACACACTCCAGTATTCCATCATGAGAGTGACAATCATATTGAAAGTCTACACAAAGCCCTTGATTCATCACATAGTGGAAAGTTCAGGGTCAGAACTTCGCGGCATTCAAACAGCTTTGACGCAAGCATGATTGAACCGTAAGTCTCCGCATCTCAGTGAGTGTAGTCACTGGATACCGTGCTCATGGTAGACGGGAAACTTGCACATTACTACAGTTGACTGATTTCTTTGAATAAGTAGGAGTATGGGCGACTTCAAGTACAGTGTCCCGGTTCTGGTAACATTGTTTTATTCATCTAACCCTAAGCATAGATTCAATTCGGTATCAATACTTTTGTTGATCAGAACATGAACGTGGCCGCTTGTGGAGAGGCGAGAAGTTAAAGCTCTAGATCAACATTAGGTTCAAACTCGGAACGGTTCGGTTTGCCAATTCTAAATTCGTCAACAGAATGGCATTTACTGTTCAATCGATAGCAGAAAAAGTGATCGAATAACGGATCATTGAGATGTCGACTTCTGTCAAACACCGATCAAGCTGACAAGCAAAGACGAGACAAGGGAAGCCAATGTATTCGAAAATTAAGCATAAATTTAGCACTTCAATTACGCGATAACCCAGGATAGTCTGATTCTTTGGAGTTGGCCCGGCAATATTTAAGTTTCGATTGAAGAATAACGCAGCACAGAATGTCGAACTCATCAGTCATTATTGTACAGTATCAGAGAGCCACATACTAGCCATAATTCCACTCTCAGTCGAAATATTAGGACAGAAGCCCAAACGTCTAACCCGATTCTACTGAACAGCGTCGACACGACCAAGCCTCCAAGATATACATCAACTGCTCAGAACAGAAGAGTACTAATCAGCGGGATCGTACAGCTGATAAAGAGTCTAGACTCTACGATATATGGAGTAATCAAGCCCGGACCCTACCAGATCATCAAAATGAGACAGGCCACGAAGATCGAGATTGCATACCGCCAGAGTCCAACCAAGCGGCTGGCTCATGAATCCGAGTCAAAACTCCACTCAATCCCACACGTGCTCACAGAATCCGTTAGTCTACCAGCTCGTTGGACGAAACAAGATTCCACGATCGAAGTTTATATAATCATGAAAAGGGTCTTGCCTCGTAAAACATCTAAACGGCACTTGGCAACATCGGCCGGAGGTTCTGTACAAAGCGATGGCTGACGCCTCGCTACTGCATGATTAGTAGGCTTATTCCAAGTCGGGTAATTCGAAGAGTATAAAAGATGGACGATTGCGGTAACCATACTCTCATATCGAACTCAATCGGAGAGAACGAAGGCGTCATCTTTGGACTCATGACTTTCGCCGCAGGACTGGTCGTTGCGCTGGCAACTTTCGGGTTTGGAGTTGCGCAGCAGACTTTACCCACGGTCGATCTCAACTACACCCTTCAACAAGCGACTCAGTACTATTCGCAATACGATGCTTATGCTTTTCTCGATGTTCGATATGCTGCTCCTCCGACTGGATCGAACCGCTTCCGAGCTCCTCTTCCACCTGCGGTGAATCGAACCGTTCAGACTGGTGGACAGAAGTTCAACTGTACTCAATCGAATAGTTACTTGGGTCAAGAAGACTGCCTGTTTCTGGATGTATGGACTCCCCGACTGGGATACAATAATGCCAGCAACGCGAGTTTTGCAGGACTCCCGGTTCTTGTCTGGATCTATGGCGGAGGTTACAATGTTGGCTCGAAGACGGACGACGAGCCAAGGGGGTTTTTTGCGCAACAACTTGCAGCAGGTTCTCCAGGTTTCGTTGTAAGTGTCGAGCTTATCGTTATCATTCTTCCGGATACTAACGATATTCCGATGGATAGTGGGTAGCGCTGAACTACCGGCTCGGTGCTTTTGGCTGGTTGTCCGGACCAACCTTCAGTCAGAACGGCGATGCCAACGCTGGCCTGCTTGATCAACGATTCGCACTCGAGTGGGTACAGACCAATATTAGAAAGTTCGGAGGTGATCCTGCTCGAGTCACTGTGATGGGAGAGTCAGCTGGCGGTGGCTCGGTCATGCACCAAATCACAGCATACGGTGGGACGAAGGGCAACGTTCCGTTCATCAGAGCAATCCCACAATCTCCAGGATATCGCCCCAACGATGACCCAGGCCGAATGAACAAGACGTTCAACGATTTCCTGTCTCTCTTGAAGGTGACGACGATTGATCAAGCGAGGGCTCTGCCTTTCGAGCAACTCCGAGACGCCAACGGCTATCAAATCGGGTCAGCATACATAGCCAACAACCCGTACGGCCCCGTCGTCGATGGTAAATTCGTACCCGACCTACCAGGCAAACTGTTCTACAGCGGTAGATATGATAAGCGAGTGAACATCATGCCCGGCCACAACGTAGACGAGGTAAGCTATCCAATCCGCCCCATACTCCCCTCACCCAGCTGACCTCTCTCTCTGTAGGGCTACGCCTTCACCGACTCAAACATCCAAACCAACGACCACTTCCGTCAATGGGTCATCCTCAACCTCCCGGCCCAAGTGGGCAACATCTCCTCCAACGTCGACTACGTGGTGAACAACATGTACCCCCCGATCTTCGACGGCTCCCAAGCCCAGAACTACACCAACAACTTCGAGCGCGCGGACGCCTTCACATCGGAGCTGAAGTTCATCTGCAACAATTACTTCATAAACAAGGTGCGCAGAATCTCTCCTCATCCGAGCGACAAACAACTGACTCCATAAATCCAGGCCAACCCCTCGAGTTACGGGTACTACTTCTCGGTCCCCATCTCCCGCCACGGCGCGGATCTGCCGTACACTTTCTACTCCGGCGGGCCTTCGAGCGATCCGAGGGTGCCGGTTGCGCTGCAGATGCAGGCTTCTATCATGAACTTTGTGGCGACTGGGAATCCCAATGGCCAGGGTTTGCCTGCGTTTCCGGTGTACGGGGGAAATAGTGCGACGTTGAGGAACTTCAATATTTCCGGGGCGAGTTTGACTGTGAGGGATCCGGCGGCGAATACGAGGTGTGATACTTTTCAGACAGCTTTGTGATGCAAGGGGGGAGGAGGTAAGAAATTGGAGAGTATCGTACTTATCAAGCCAGGTGAGGACAGAGTGAATAGCAGCAGGAGGGAAACATGTGTGTGATGAGAAAGCAATGCATAGTGATGTCCATGAGCTCCAAACGTATTTCATTCAAGCAAGATTAGGGTTGCGAAATGTTACTCGGTGAAATGAATCGCCCGTTTTCAGACAATCAGGCCAACCTAATTTGGACCGGAGTAAAGTTCTTGCAGCCCTGATTTGCCAGGAACGAACGGGAGCTAACGGGTTGCCAAAATCTTGTATGGCCGGAGTTATTTTGAACTCCGGTGCGCTTTCTGTCTATGATGCACTATTTGCTGGACTTTTGTATGCAGACTGAAAGATCCACCGCAGCACGCCAAGCTCCGTAGACCGCCAGGATGGACCTCCAGGTCGAAGAAGTTCGTGGGGTGCGTTTGGCCATCGAAGGATGCGGGCACGGCACTCTCCACGCCATCTACGCTTCCATCGATGAAGCTTGCAAACAGAAAGGATGGAGCGATGGCGGTGTCGATCTTGTCATAATCGGAGGAGACTTTCAAGCTGTGCGCAATGCATACGATCTTCACTGCGTCAGCATGCCGCCCAAGTACCGTTCCATGTGCGACTTTCACGAATACTATTCCGGACAACGAAAGGCTCCATACTTGACCATCTTCGTCGGGGGCAACCATGAAGCGAGCAATTATTTCTTCGAACTCTACTACGGAGGTTGGGTGGCCCCGAACATCTATTACATGGGCGCAGCGAATGTTTTAAGGTTTGGTCCACTGCGAATCGCTGGAATGAGTGGAATCTGGAAGGGTTTCGATTACAACAAACACCACTTTGAACGTCTGCCGTACAATGATTCTGAGATCAAGAGCATCTACCATGTCCGCGAACTGGATGTCAGAAAACTGCTGCAAATCCAGACACAAGTCGACATCGGGATCAGCCACGACTGGCCGCAGGGAGTTGAGTGGAAGGGAAACTGGAAAACGCTGTTCCGCCAAAAAAGGGGCTTCGAGGAGGATGCACGTAGTGGACGTTTGGGGAGTGTTGCGGCGAAGAAGGTATTGCAGCACCTTCGTCCGAAGCATTGGTTCAGTGCACATCTTCATTGCAAATTCGCCGCGGTGATCGCGCATGATGGCGTAGCGACGGAACAGTCCCAGCAGCCACAGCAGTCGTCTACAGCAGATGCTGCTCAGCCCACGCAGAATACGGATGAGATCGACCTTGACGAGTCCCAAGATCACGATACCAAACCCACGAGCAAGCCCAACGAAGATGAGATCGATTTGGACATGGACATGGACGAAGAAGAAGACTCCCTTCCAACCAAACCAGAAACATCAACCACTCCCGCCGCTCCTCCTCCGGCAGCAGACCTCATCCACGCCCGCACTCAACTCCCCGCATCCTTCTCACTTCCCCCACCCCATCCCCCAGGAATAATCAACCCCACAACCTCCTTCCTCGCCCTGGACAAGTGCCTTCCATCCCGACACTTCCTCCAACTACTCTCCCTCCCTTCATCCTCCTCCCCACCCTTCCGCCTGAAAGACGACCGAGACTGGCTCTCCATCACCCGCGCCTTCGCCCTTTCC
>JAOSBP010027344.1:0-10043 GCA_027563825.1 Erythroxylum mucronatum | reverse complement strand
AAATCATTCAATTTGGTTCAGTATTCTGACAGTTATACACCAATCATTTCGGACTGCTCTTATACTAAAACATTTTTCCTGCGCTTGACTTCCATCCAAAATTGATACTCTTAGAGACTGAATTAGAGCTTCAATTTCATCATACAATTTGTAGCCCTATTTTTTTAGTTTAATCCAATTCAAAAATCATCTCATTTGGATAACTAGAGTTCAAGTTATAACTAAAACACCGAAGCATGCTTAATGAACATTTTTCACTGCATTTTCCAGCTTTTTAACTTCCAATATTTCACGTACAATAATTCTAACTTCCAAGAAAAGTTTGGAGTCCAAAACCCTCTCCACCACGCCTCTCCTCCTTCTCCTCCTCGGCTTCTCCTCCTGTTGCCTTAGTCTGCCTATCCTTCGCCTGTTGTTGGCTTTGTCCACCTCCTCTATCGTTGCTTGCTCAAGGAGGCAGGAGGTAGCTCATCTTCCAGAGAAACCAGATCTAGTTTTCACCAACCTGAGGTCGACCCACCACAAACCTGACACGACCACTGAATTTGTGATATTTTTGGGTGTGTTTTAGATTTTTCTACTCCTGAAATTGAATTGCATTTGTGAGTTGACATTGTGAGGCCGTGAATGGTTGGAAGTTGGTGAATTTTGTGAATGGTTGGACGAAATTGGAAGTGACTTTTGTGAATGGTTGGATTTGGATTTGAATGAAATAGACGAAGTACGCTGTTTATCTGACTTATTTATTTGTTGATTGATTGTGTCTTGTTTATGAGTTTATCTGTTTGGTTTGGAATTGGAAGTTCATAATAAGTCCTGACCTGATGTTAGTATTTGGAATTTAATTGGATTGGATTATTACAATTTACAATTAAAAACTAAATTATAAATAAATTACATAATAAATTAAATCAAATTAAGCCTATTTATATAATTTCAATTTTCAATTTGATTTGAATTATTTGAGCAGAATTTAGTGTACATAACTAAATATTAAGAATTTTATTAAATTTCTTTTGTTCAAATTTAATTCAATTTTAAATTTGATTTTAACTTTAATTTAGATTAGTTTGAATCTTTTTTAAATTCAAAATTTAAGAAATTATGTTTTTATAATAATTGAAGATGACATATGATAAATTTTATTTTGAATACAAATCTAAATTAATAATTTAATTTAATTTACTAATTTTAGAAATAACAAATTTGGACATTTTATACCTAATCTTGGTAGATATGTTTCAAATCTAATATTTGAATATGACATACAAGATCTCTAGTTCACTCACAATTATTTTCATATAATAAGTTATACAACAAACTAAATCATAAGGCTAATATGAAATCAACATTCTTGTTTATAAGTAGGTGATGCGATTATATTACTGAATAAATTAATACAAAATGAGTTATATTACATATGATGGGCATGCGTATTGTAAATTGTGTGTGTTAAATACTTGAATCGTTGGTTTTTTACTTATTGATGAATTGTGTTAGATAAAATTGGATTGTGTTGAATGAAATTGGATTGTGTATGATATAATAATACAAAATGAGTTATATTATATATGATGGACACGCGTATTGTGTAATTGTGTATGTTGAATACTTGAATTGTTGGTTTTTGACTTATTGAAGAATTGTGTTGGATAAAATTGGATTGTGTTAGATGAAATTGGATTGTGTATAGTGTAATCATACAAAATGAGTTATATTATATATGATGGGCATGCGTATTATGTAATTGTGTATGTTGAATACTTGAATTATTGGATTTTTACTTATTGATGAATTGTGTAGGATAAAGTTGGATTGTGTTTGATGAAATTGAATTATGTATGATGTAATCATAGAAAATGAGTTATATTACATATGATGGACATGAGTATTGTGTAATTGTATATGTTGAATACTTGAATTATTGGCTTTTGACTTATTAAAGAATTGTGTTGGATAAAATTAAATTTTGTTGGATGAAACTGAATTGTGTATGATGTAATCATACAAAGTGAGTTATATTACATATGATGGACATGCATATTGTGTAATTATGTATGTTGACTACTTGAATTGTTGGTTTTTGACTTATTGAAGAATTGTGTTGGATAAAATTGGATTATGTTGGATGAAATTGAATTATGTATGATTTTGATATATGTATTCATTTATTATTACAGATAAATGGAAGGAAGTTTAAGTACTCCTGATCAAACAGCTTCAGGAAGATACAATGTTCCAGCTTGGGCTCATGCTGCACTAGTCTCGGGTATGAAGAACCATGCAATTTGTTTGTTTTATAACAAACATTTGAAAGGTGAAGAAATCGCCAGATTAAAGAAGCATTTAGTTGAGGTTAAAGGAGATGTAGAACCTTTTTAAAAAGTAAATTATGATGTGAAGTGGCGAATGAAAACTTTGCTTAAAGAATACCAACACAAGAAAGTTAGAAGGGAGAGACTGAATGATCAAATTAGTAGTAGAAGTTCATTTGCTAGTTTTTGTGATGATTGTGGAAATGTTAAAGGTAGTAGTGGTAGTCGCAGTGTTCCATCCTAGGCTCAAGAAGAAGTGAATGTTACACCTGGACTTGATGTGAGGAAAAAAGAAGGCAGGTGAATAGTTTTTTTGCACCACTAATAACTCCTGGAGCCCATCCTTCAATTCGTAGTGTCATGCAATCAAAAGATGCAACTCACAATGTAGATATGGCAGTAGCTAGATGGTGGTATGATACAAGTTCATCATTCAATGCTTCCCAATCTTACTATTATCAACCTATGATAGAGCTATAGCTTCTTTTGGTTCAGGATACAAAGCTCTTTTGATTGATGACTTAAGCAGTAAGCTTTTGAGTTGCTCAATTTCTGAAGTTAAAAGTTATTTAGTAGAAAGAAGAGTAAATTGACTACTTATGGGTGTTCAATCATGTGTGATGGTTGGAATAATAAGAGATAAGAGCCTATTATTAATTTTTTGGTTTATTCTACAAATGGTTTAATATTTTTGAAGTCTATTGATGCATCTGGCCTTATTAGAAATATTGATACTTTATTTGAGATATTTGATGAAATTGTGAATGAAGTAGGGCCAGAAAACATTGTTCAGTTCATTACTGATAATGATTCCACTTATAAAGCAGCAGGAAGAAGGTTATATAACAAATATAATTCTTTTTTTTTGAGTCCTTGTGTTGCACATTGCATTGACCTAGTGCTGGAGAATACAACAAATCTTAGGTATTTTTTATTATTGATGAGATTATGCAGAAAGCTAAAAAGGGGACCAATTTTATCTATAATCATGCATGAGTGTTGAATTTAATGAAAAAGGAATTTACCAATGGTAAGAATTTGTGTCGTCCTGGTGTGACAAGATTTACAATGAATTTCTTATCACTTCAGTCTTTTGTTTCGATGAAGAAAGAGTTAAAACAAGTGTTTACAAGTGATAAGTAGGTTGCATCTCAGCATGCTAGGTTTAATACTAGATTAGAGATTTCCAACATTATACTGGAAGATAGAGAATTTTAGTCTCAATGTCAATTTATTATTCAAGTTTTTGAGCCTTTGGTGAGGGTGCTTCACTTGGCTGATAGTGAAAGCCAATAATGGGTTTTTTAATGCCATATCGAGGGCTAAAGAAGCAATCAAGGCCAATCTGAAACATGGGCTTGCTTTGTATACACTGTATCTTGCAATCATTAATGAGAGATGCGAACGACAACTTTCTTCTCCGTTGTTTACAGCTGATACATTTTTTAATCCTAGTGTATTATATTTCAGATTGGATTTTACAAAGAAAGTTGAAGTTAGTAAAGAAATGCTATTCACTATTACAATAATTGTTGGCCATGAAAGGATGCAAGATCTCTTGAGCTCACAAATAGAGCTTTATAAGTTGTCTTTTAGGGATTTTGGATTGTTGATTGTTATTCAATAAGGAGCAAAAATTTCTCCAGGTATTAGTTGTTTCATTTTTCTGTTTTGTTAAAAATTAATTATCACTTTATTTTATTTATAATGCTACTTTTGTTATCTTACGACTTACAATTTTTTGGTGGGATAAATTAGGAAGTGGTGTTCCAGAATTACAAAGGTTTGCAATTCAGATTTTAAGTCAATATGTGCAACAGGTTGTGAACGAAACTTAAGCACATTTGAATTCATCCATTTAAAAAAAGGAATAGATTGGAGCACAAAAGATTGAATGACTTAGTATTAGTTCGTTACAATTTAAAGCTTCGGAAAAGGTATGTTATTATCATTATTAATTTTGATATAATTTCTTATAATTTTCTAACAATTAAATTTTATTGTTTACTAGGACTTTTAATAGTACAAGTAGTTCAACAAATCCAATTGCCATTGATAATATCAATCTTTTGGTGGATTGAGTTTCTGAGAAACCAAGTTTGGTAGATATGAATGACTTGGAAGATAATCTTGGATGGGAAAACATTGACATGTCATTAGGTGCATGATGGTGAGGCTCCTCTCAGTGATGAGAATTTTGTACCAAATGATAACTGGGGTCAGTGTAGTTATAGCGAGTATCCTCCTATAGACAATTGAAAGAAGTTCCAGGTTTTTGTTTTTCCTCTTCTTTTAATTTTACTAATATTTGATGTATATGTTAAATTCTATATATATAATATAATTGTAAATGTTTTTGTTTCAAGTTTTACATCTATGAACTCTTATCGTAAATTGTAATAGTTTACGAGTCAAGGATATTATTTGTTCTTGTTATTGGATGTTTTGATGTAATTATTATTTATCATATGATAACATTGTAATATTTTTAATACTTTGTATTCTTCTTAATTTTATATTTGTATAATGATGATTGTTTTTTTCATATTAATTGTGGTTATTATTGTTAACGTAGTGCCCTAAAGGTGATCGCCTTTAGCGCGTTTTGTACAATGTTGTGTACAGACTTTATTTTCAGTAATATAGAAAGGCATATTTCATTAATTTTGTGTTCATTATTTATGAATTGATATTGATCTATAAGCAAATTAATGAAGTCCATGATATCTGACATAGCATGAAGGAAATTATGATGTGATCATACTACTGCGATTCCTATCATGTGCAATTATGTCAATATCTAAATTATTCCTAGTCATAGGATTAATGAGATTGGACATCGTTAATCTGGATAGACTAGCACATGTCAAACTCCTTGATTTGATTAAGCAGTGGATCTCAAAAACTGTAAACATGAGATGTTTAGAGTTGAGATGTGAATGCTTACTAGAGGTAGTAAGTACATTGGATAACCTACTATGAGATCATCATATGGATGTCCTATTCTAATGTCAATGATAATCTCATCATAGCAATGATGCAAGTATCATTAGACTTAATGTACTCAAGGATATCTTGGATATTGATTATGTGCTTTAACTCTATTCCTTGTCGCCTTACAGAGGCCACTTATAGGGTGGTAATTAGGTACAGCTTGAGGTATTTGAAGGTAATTGAGTAGCCAGTAGAGGATTCACCACTTCTGTGATAGTAGAAGATGATATCCACAGCCTCTTGTCGGGGTCATTACTAGGAAATCTCTGGCGGGAGTACACGTGTCATGAAGAATGTCTTCATTGACATATAGAGCAATGAGTCCCAGGACAAGAACTGATATCACTTGAATTAGATTTAACGTAGTCAATAGTGAGATTTGACACTTTGCCCATACTCATAACCAAGTGGGGTATAACATAGTGAAAGGACGAATTGCACAATAATTATCTATGGTAGGGTTCGTGAGATGGTTCGTGGTGAGCATGGGTTCATTCGTCAAATCACTTACTTTCTAGTCAATTGGGGGTCATGATGTGTTGCTAGACATTGCTTATGACTTGCTTGGATTAAGTGTTAATCTAATGGGCCAACATAACTGAGAACCTAATGGGCCACATGCATAAGAGTGACTCGGAGGATTCATAAAATAGTTTTAGATTGAGATCTATTATATGGAGAGCAATAGAACCAAATGGATCCCGATGAGACTAGGATATGTCCCGATGAGATCGCGACATCGATATTCTTGAAACAGGTGTCCGGTATTTTTCCATATCCGGAACCCGGTAGGACTGACCCTAGTGTGACTAGACCACTTTAACATTTATGTGTGTGTATATATATGCACATATGCACACACACACACACACACACACAAAAGACGTTAAAGGAAGAAAGCTTTTAATATAGTTACATTTAATGTCTTTTATGCATAAGAGACAAAAGCAATAAAAGACAAAAAAAGAAAGTGTAATAAGAAGGAGTATCATGAAAAACAAAAAAAAGTAAGGAACATTTTTCATTGTTCTTCCGAAGCTCCATCATCTTCTTCCAAGCTTCATCTTCTTCCTCTCCTCTCACGTTGCTCTCTATAAAACAAAGGTAAGAGCTAGCATTCTCTTCTTTGTTCTGGCTATTTCCGGATCAAAAAGTTTGATTTGGTTAGATTCTCCGATCTCTGTGTGGATACCATTAGAGACGGTCTCCTTTGGTCGTTGTGGTTTGAGAATTATGGTATTTCCTTATATAGGCACATAGATCTTGGAAGTTGGGAAAGTCCTGGAATGATTTTTTTTGTTTTCCGCATTGCATGTATATGATACACGCACCGAGATTTTCCTACATTGGTATTAGAGCTACTTGTGTCCCGTATAAAGGAGAAACCATAACATGTGAGATGCTGCCAATTGGTTGTGACTGTTGTGTATTCTGAGAGTGTTGAATTCGAAATCAGCATAGAGATATTGTTTTTGAAATTTTCTTGCCCAGATTTGCTCATGAGATGTTGCTGAATATGTATGTGGAAGGAAAAAATTTATCAATGTGATTTGATATGTTTTTGCTAATTAATTCCCTACTGTTCTGGTTGCTGTGTTTATGCACATTACATGAATAGGAATGCTTGTAAATTCGAGAATAAATTCTAGAAATTTTTTTGGGATTTTCTTTCATCAAAATGTTTCTAAGATGTTTATAAATGTCCATGAAGATGGAAAAATGTTTTCGAGGTAATTGAATGTTTATTTGAGAATTTCTTGTGTGTTGTTGGAAATGTCTGTGTTGAGGAATACATATTCTAGATTGGTTTGGTTGCTGAGGTTGTTTGAGCTTTTCTTAGAAATAAATTCTGAAAAAATTCATGGAACATATTGTGAACATGTTATAGGCTCTGTAATTTTCTCAGTATTTATTGAACTTGTTTCAATTATTGTTTCAAGCAAAAGACAGAGTTGGACAATTTTGAGAAAAATGTTGGACCTAGTTTGTTTAAAATGTTGATTATGTGTTTTTTTGGTTTCAATGCCTTGGATCAATTTTTTATATCATCATAATTATCTTACATTGATGTTGGATGCATGCCAAACTGATTTGCTTGAAATTGGGTTTCCAAAAATTTCCGGATGTCAAATATGTCATATTAGCGTCTTGTTGGTATATTCAGTTGTCTTGATTATTTTGGTTATCACAATTTATGTGACAAGTGCCAAAGTAGTCTTGATGAAGTGGAGACTACCTAGAGATACTTAGGGTGATTGTTTGATGTTCTCTAATTATTTGGAAATCTAAGAGAAGAATATTGTATTAATCTATTTCGAGTATTTCATGTCTAGTATGACTAGATATGGTAAGCATGATATAATTAAAATGTTTAATTGGTACATCAGAGTAGAAGGTATTACACTTGGTATATTGGTATTTTGAATTGGAATTGAAAACACACATATTGAGAAATTAGCCGATGCCAACATTAGAAAGCAATTCGGTTCAAGAGTTGAATCGAATGTCAAATCTTTAGATACATAACACGTCACAACCTATATAGGAAAACCTTGTGAGATGATTGCATTAAAGAATGCATGCTAGGGTTGGTTAGGTAGGATGATGGATGATTATGGATATAGATTCAATGTGATTGATGAAACCTCCTCAATCATTCCATATAGCCATTGTGACTGTACGCCTACGCTAGATGAGACCAGAGTATGAAATCCCTCACACATAATATGAAAACTAATGCATTCTATTAATATGGGGAGAACCAAAATTCTTTTAGAGTTAGGTTTGTTGGGTAAACCCATGCTCGCTCTATACAGATATGTTCGAACTATGGAAATAAGATTTTCGGATTAATGGGTCAGTTTTCACTAGCAGTGTTGATTTGTTGAGTAAATTCAAGGTCAACGTAGACAAAAGCACAATTGGGTAGCGTACATCAGATGTACGCGCATCAAGAGATGATAACCCAATGTGTGTGCATACATCATGAATTGATAGCACTAGATGATAGTTGCATCTATGGTGTAATTGATATGACCGATACCTACCGATTGACCTAAGATGGCTTGTTGGGTAAACCCAAGGTCATTCTTAGTAATGTTGAATATCAACCTACTAGGACACTTTGTCATAATTTTTCTTGGATTCATAGTGAGGGCTATGGATTCTTTGAAACTAGTGGGAGCCATATGCATGTCATGCAAGTCCTTATAATCATGCATGTATTAATATTCTAACATTCTTTCTCTCTTCACATTTAGGTTGATTGAAGATGTCTTCTAGTGTGAATTTACACTTACTTATGGATTCTAATAAATTAACTAGACCCAATTTTCTTGATTGGCTGAGAAATCTGAGAATTGTTCTCATATCTAAGGAGCTAGGCTATGTCCTAGACGTTCCACTTCCTGATCCACCTGCTGTTGATGCATCTGATGAGGATCAGAAAGCATATCATAAGCATCTTAAAGATAGTGACTTGGCTACCTGTATTATGCTAGCCTCTATGTCACCAGAGCTACAAAATCATCATGAGTCTATGGATGTTAATACCATAGTGTTTCATCTTAAAAAGCTTTTTGATGAGCAAGCTCGATCTGAATGATTCGAGACCTCGAGGCTGCTCTTCACTACTAAGATGACTATGTGGACATCTACAATGCAGTATGCACTAAAGATGAATGGTTATATTGAGAGGTTGGCCATCTTAGGCTTTGTTATGGATTATGAATTAAGTGTTGACTTAATTCTGGTTAGATTGTCTGATACTTATTCACAGTTTGTGTTGAACTATCGGATGAATCAAATCTCCACGACAATCCCTGAGTTGATTAATCTGCTCAAGACAGTAGAGCAAGCTATCAAGAAGGATAGCAAGCTAGTGCTAGTGGTGGAATCTTCTTCTTCCGGTTCAAGAAAAAAGAGCCTAAAGAAGAAAAGGGTTAAGAAACCAAAAAGAAGTGCAGCCAAAAAGAAACTCAAAGAAACTGCGCCAAAAGGAACTTGCCTCTATTGTGGCAAGACTGGCCACTGGAAGCAAAAATGTAAAGTCTATCTGGAGTCCTTAAAGAAGAAGTAGGCATCAAATGCCCCAGCTCCTTCAGGTATGTTTGTCATTGAGGTTAATACTATTTCTGATCATAACATATGGGTATTAGATACTGGTTGTGGCTCACACATATGTAATGATATGCAGGGCCTCAGGGATAGTAGACAGCTCATGAAGGGAGAACAGGTCCTGCGCATCAACAATAGAGCAAAAGTTGCTGCATTAGCCATAGGCACATATTTTTTGTAACTCCCCAGTGAGCTTGTAGTTAAATTGGATGATTGTCATGTTGTACCTAGTTTAACAAAGAAAATATTATCTGTTTCTTGTTTAACTAAAACTGGTTTCCATTTGAATTTCAATAGCAATGGTTGTTCTATTAGTTTGAATGGGATGCTTTATGGTACTGGTACATTATGTAATGGAATTTACATATTAGATATATTGCATCCAATTATGCATGTCAATGACACAAAAAGACATAAACGAGATAATTTAAAATCAACTTACTTATGGCATTGTCGCCTTGACCATATAAATGAGAGATGCAGAGCTAAGCTCCACAAGAGTGGTAGTTTAGGGTCATTTGATTATCAATTATATGACAAGTGTGAATCTTGTTTATTAGGCAAGATGACTAAGTTGCCCTTTAAGGGAAAGGGTGAACGAGCGACTGGAGTATTAGA
>JAOSBP010027236.1:0-10055 GCA_027563825.1 Erythroxylum mucronatum | reverse complement strand
CCACTTGATTTAGACATCAAATGAGAATAAAAACTAAGTGTAAAAGTATAAAAAGATAAGAAAATATGAGTGCATCAATATTTCCTTTTAATTTGTTCAAATACAAGAAGATGGTAAATTGGATTATTAAACCCACAAGTATGAACTTTGTTTAATCATATTACTTAAGATTGATTCATATAAATTCATTTCATAAATGTGACATCTTCCACATGAAGGTTTAAATTTATTACAAACTTAAGTTTTATTTTCATGGCATTGATGTGAGTGTTTTTTTTCTTTGTTCATGTACTAATTACTATTACTATACTTCATGATACCTCTTATATCCTCATATTATCTCATGACAATTTGTTTAACTAAAAAGAAAAGGTCCTTTTGGCATTAGGGTATATAGACCTTAATTTGGGGCTTCGTATGAAAGCACCACAACTTCTTATCAAATCAACCACACCTGATGAGAAAGTATCATATGAAAGCTGAGAGCAATCTAATCGCTTAAGTTTGATGCATATTAAGTCTTGCATAAATAAAACCATTAAAGGTTCCATTCTTAATATTGATAAGGCAGCAGATTTTAAAAACACCATTAAGGAGCAATTTGATAAATCAGATAATTCCCTAACAAATAACTTGATGAAAGGGCTAACATATCTGAGCCCTAATCTAACTAAAGGTATGGAAGAGCACATAATGAAAATAAGGGATATTGTTGATACATTAAAGTCACTAAATATTGAGATACCTTAGTCATTACTTGTACATTTTATTTTAAATTATCAACTTGCAAATTACAACACATTTAAGATATTAAATGACAAAATAAAGAAAAGTGATTGATAAATGAGTTAATAGCCATTTGTGCTCAAAGGAGTCGAGAATGAAGTATGAAAAGCTACAAATTGCATAAACTACTCATAATAAAGAGAGAGCAAAAGGAAATAAAGGTGTGCTAAAGAGAAGAGAGATACAAATATGCCAATAAAGAAAAAAGGCATAAAAAGAGATATTTCTTCTACAAGAAAAGGGTATGCAAAACTAGACTAAAAATTAGTTGTATTCATATTTCTTAAATGTGTCATAAATCTTATTTGATTCTTGTTCCTTACAATACATGATAGACTGATTAAGATACTACAATTCACCTTAATAATACCACATAGAGATCTCTAATTCTAAGGAAGTTAAAAATAAATGAACAAATTATTTTTTCAAGCAAAAGATACATTTACATGTTAAAGTTGTGGGATCATCTCAAATAGATCTTTAATCTTGGCTTTGTTTTAGAGTTAGAAAAAGTTTTTTATATTTCGACATTCTCTAGAAATTTGAAAATGCTTTTTATATTCCAACATTCTCTAGAAATTTGATTTTAGTTTCTAAATTAGATAGTTAGGCTTTTAAATTTTGTTTTGAAAACTAACAAATAAAATAGTGGGTTCTTGTTATTCCTTTATTGATTTATATAGTTGATTTTGATCCCACTCAATAATGCAATACGTATTATAAATTTAGGTTAAATGAGGGAACATTATTAAAGAAATTTATCAATTATGGCCAAAGAGATTAGGTCACATATCTATTGAGAGAATAAGAAGCCTTATTAATGACAATATACTAACTAGCATTGATTTTATTGATTTTGGTACTTAGTGTTGATTACATGAAGAGTAAGAAAAGAAATAAGTTCACTAAAAGTTCTATTAAAAGTACATAGATTCTTAAGATTATATATATTGATATTTGTAGACCATTTCCTAATCCTTATTTGGATGTTCTAAGATACTTTATCTTGTATATAAATGATACTTCAAGGTTTATATATCTTTATCTTTTGTATAATAAGTTAAAGGCACTAAATGCCATTAAGGTTTTCAAAGAAATAGAGAATTAGAAGGGCAAAAGGACTAAGATTGTAAGATTTGATACGATTGGAGAATATTATAGGAGACACACAAAGATGGAATAATAAAATGGTCCATAGGGCATTATTACATAGTATATAATGTTAGGCACACCACAAAAAATAATGCAATGTAAAGAAGAAACCGTATGCATTTATATATAGTGATAAGTATTTACAATAATTATAGGCTCTTATTAAGTTTATAAAATGAATTTTTTAAAAATGCAATATATATCTTAAATAGGATTCCATCAAGATTTGTTCTTAAAGCTCCTTTCGATATATAGAATGGAAGGAAGCTAAGTTTAAGACACTTACATATATTAGGTTGTCTTATTGAAGTAAGGATTTATAATTGTATACTAAATAAATCAGATTTAAAGACACTAAAGATTATTTTAGTTGCTATGTAGAGAACTTCAAGGGATATATACTTTATTTTCCCTCAAATACACTAAAGATAGTTAAATCAATAAATTGGTTATATAAGGATTATGAGTTTAGTGAGAGTATTCATTATCCAATTAAATTGAAGAAAACATAAGTCTTTTATGAGAGACTGCTAAATTTAGTTAAATTAGTTACTTCCAACATATTAAATCGAGTATGGAAGAATAATTAATTTAAGTTCTCAATAAGAAGTGGGTATTAGAAGGTTTATAATGATAAGGAGATCTATAAGTTCTAACAATTATGATGTATTATAGGAATCAAATATAAGTCCTGATTCAATCTCATTTTTAGAGGTAATGAATGAAATCTATAGCTAGCAATCAAGTTTGTGAACTCTACAATTACTATAAGGAGAAAAAGTCACTGACTATTACTAGGTTCTTAAAACTAAAATTTACACTTCTAGTAATACAAATAAATATAAAGTTACACTTGAAGACAAAGGTTTTTTATAAAAAAATTAAAATGAATTAAATAAAAAAAAAGGAGTTCAATACAACACTTGTCCTACTAGCAGGATATCAAAACAAAGACCAAAATGACATCGTAATCTAAAGAGTCTCACCGTGTAACAAAGCCATCTCATATAATTCTCAGATCTTCCTAAAAGGGGTTAACAAAAAATCCCCCTTTTAAAGTTTCACTAGAACTTTCTGAATTAGGGCTCGAAAGTCTCCGTCTTCAATGTCTCTAAACGTTTAAGGAGGTAAGAACTTTCTGGTTTGATCTTAGTAACTTCATCTTCTCTTTTTGTCTACAATCATTTTTATGATTAGGGATACTCGATGGGTCATCCTGTGTGTTTGAGCTCTGGCTACTATCTCGCTTTTCTCGACTGCGTGTCTTCAACACCATGAAGGATCTGACATAAAGATCTCATGAAGGAGGGAATCCATAAGGTAAGAATCCAACTTTAGATTCCTGCAGGACTGTTATAAGTGTGGTATCTGGCTAGCTTAGGTTGTAGAAGTATTGGGTATTTTTGGAATCATATTAGAGTTTCAAAGAAATAGCCAGTCTCTCGCTACATTTCTTCTCCATCTGGTTTATGACCGGTTGTTTTCTAATATTATTAGAGATCATTTCCGTGAGGGCAAGTATACCTCTTTTCCTTTCTGCAAATCCTTTGTTATTCCTCTCCCTCCAGATCTCCTAAATACAAGTTGTAGGTGCATGGTTCAGTAGTATCTCTTGAATAATGTCATTCAGATTGCTGTGATAGCCATTAAGTGTACATAGAGAGGAGACTTGCCTCCATACTTCATTAGAAAACTCACATATGAAAAATAGACGGTCTCTGCCCTCTTCATCTAGGTTGCAAAGGATACATCTTTTAAAAGAGGAGAGGAATTTTAATCTTGACATAGTGCTTAGTCTGTCCTTCATTGCTAACCAACTCAAGAAACTGGCATTTGGCTTGATAGTATTTCTCCATATCAATTTACCCCAAACAACTATAGGGTTTGTCCCATACTTTAGTTGTTTTGCTTGCTTATTTGTTATGTCCATAAGTGCTAGTCCATTTCGAAAATATGTATCCTCTCCTTCATTGTATCGATACTGTGGTATTGAAAGAGATTTGATCTCCTTTTGGCAAAGATCCTAGTTTCCATTTGCAATTAACTCTTGAACTTTAGCTTTTTTTAAAAATCTATCTAGAGTATCCCTAGCAATCGGATAGTGAATTAGAGCTCCCTGACCTGTCCAATTGTCATACCATAAAGAAATTATATCCCTTATCCCTATCCTGCAAGTAATTGATGCTGTATTTCCTCCCCCAATCTAAGAATTTGGTTAAAGAACCATGAAAATTTATCTTTAAGTCTGATTGCCCATATACTTACACCCCTTAATATATAGGTATGCACCTATTTAACCCACAATGATTCCTTCTCATTTAAAATTCTACACAACTTTTTCAACAATAAGCATTTGTTGCTTCTATCAATTAATTCCAAGCCCAGCCCTCCATTTGCTTTAGGTTGACAAATATGAGTCTAGCTGACCTTCTTAATCCCTATTTCTCCTTTCCACTTACTCCATAGGAATTGTTTCATCATTTTTTCTACAATTTTGATAAGCTCTTTGGAAAGGAAAATGTGGGAACACCAACATTTATGCATAGACATAATAACCGATTTTAGGAGCTGAAGTTTGCCACCATAGGATAACTTTTTGTTTGTCCATGAATCTAATCTCCTTTGTATCCTTTCAATAAAGAGTAGGCATTCTCTAAATCGGAGTCTTCTCGAAGAGATAAGGATGCCAAATAAGTGATAGGAGGCTCTTGATTACCCATTCCAGTGATAAAAGATATAACATTAGCTAGTTGTGCAGCACTCTTTGATAAGATAAAGAAACTTTTTTGAAAATTGATGCTCAAACCCAACATCTCCTTAAATCTTTGTAAAGTATTCATTAGTCTCATAACTGAGGGGTTATCAACCTTACAAAAAAAGGATTAAGTCATCTGCAAAACATAAGCTGGTTAGTGAAAGCAATTTACAATTGGTATGGAACTTGAAGTCTAGAGTTGAGGAGATCTTATATTTTAGCATAAAGGTAAGAGCCTCCATGTAGATTAAAAGTAGATAAGGGGAAAGATAATCCCCTTGCCTAAGTCCCCTTTTGCCTTTAAACAACTCAGTGGGACTCCCATTGATCATGATCCCATAAGAAACTGTAGAAATACACTCTTTTATCCAATCAATAAAAATATGAGGAAAGCTCATAACTTCCATAGTCTGCAGTAAAAAAACCCCAACTGACACTATCAAAAGCTTTCTGGAGATCAACTTTTAATTTGCAATTCTGAGGGGATTTGCCCCTTGTGTACCCTTTCAAAAGTTCTTGTAAAATTAAGATGTTATCCCCAATATTGCACTTGCTTAAGAATGCTCCTTGATTTTCACTGATGATGTAATGTAGCATAAATTTTAGTTTGTTGGCTAGTATTTTAGCAATAATCTTGTAATTGAAGTTAGTGCATGAGATAGGCCTGAAATTGCTCCATGTAGTAGTGTTATGAGTTTTTTGGGATCAAGCACAAGGAAGTCTTGTTAATCTCTTTAAGGATGACTCCTTTTTTGAAGAATTCATGCACTGCTTCTTTCATAATTTTCCCTGTTGCATCCTAACTTTTCTAATAGAAGAATCCATTCAGACCATTTGGTCCAGGAGCCTTCGAGCCATTCATTTTAAATACCATTGCTTTTATCTCTTAATTTGTGACCTGCCTGATTAAAAGATCCACTTAATCTGCAAGAATTTTAGCAGAAATAAATGTCCTAAGATCTGCACTGCAAGAGATACTATTACCCTCAGATCTTAGGATCTTATGGAAGTGTTTTAAAGCATCTTGAGCAATTTCAGCTTGCTCATACAAGATCTCCCCTGATTATGTTTTTATCGAAGTAATCCAATTGACATTTCTCCTTGACTTAATGGTATTGAAGAAAAACCTAGTGCATTGTCTCCTTCCCTAATCCATTTGACTCTGGATTGTTGTTTAATAATGAGCAGTGGTTATCAACTGCTTGCACGTAGGACTTCAGGGCCTCCTTCTCCTCACTCGCAATAATCTCATCAATAGGATTATCAGCCAGTGATTTCTCTAAGAATGAGAGTCGATGCGTAGCATATTCTAGCCCTTGCATTGTGCTAAGACCCCCTACTACCATTTACTCTCTTCAATTCTTACTTTATAGCCTTTAGTTTTTGCAAACAGATAAATAGTTACTTCTACCTCCAATCCCTTGTTGATAACTTCTTGGAAACCTTTTACATTGATCAGGAAGTTGTTAAACCTGAAAGGGTGTTTCAAATAAACATTTTTGAATTGGTTGTCTGCCTTAATTAAGGTATGGTCCGAGAATCTTGGGTCTAAAAACATGGCTTTACTATTTGGAAAGGTAGTTAACCACTCCACATTCACCAAAGCCCTATCCACTTTCTTTCTGATAAGCTAATTAGAGCTCCGCTTGTTGCTTTCATACCTATGGTACTGAAGACTGTATTTTATCTTCCATTGACTCCTAAAACAATCTAATTTATTCAGGTCTACAAGTCTGATTTTTATTTATAAAAGACAAAATAATGTAGGCTTCTCATGTGGGACAAACTCCTTCAAGGCATTAAGCTTCGAAGGGTTGTTTATTCCTCCAACATTCCAAACTAGAAAGGTTATGTAATAATAATTTTACCTTTTAAACCTTTCCTACTTCTCCGATTGCACTTTCTAGTTTGTACTTATTCCATCTTTTCTTCCTAATTCTCCATCTGATGCAAAAGATCTTATTGTTGTGGCACTTGGGTGGTAGCCTGTTGCTGAACTCCTGAGGGATTTCCATTTTGCAACTCTTCTTTATCTGTAATACAGTTATCAATTTCTGCCCCTCCCCCTATTTATTGTGCTGTAATATTTTCTATTACCAACCGTATATGTTGTTGATCCTTGACATTATGTTCAGTTTGATCCCCCTTAGTCGTGTAGAGCTAAATTTTATCTACTTGAATATCCAATTCTTGATCCACCAGTATCCTTTTTTGCACTTCAAGTTCATCAGTTTATGTTTTCCCCTCTGTATTATTCTCATCAAGTCCCATCAATTCTCCATAATCTCCCTGACAAAAACTTTCCTTATTGGTTTCCATGTTTTACCTTGAACTTGTAGGAAAGGTTTCCAATGATTAGTAACCATGACTTTATCCTCCTTTAGAGAATTTATGTCTGTTAACCTTAAAATGGGAATATAATCTTTCATCTCCTTTGAAATATCCATGCTCATGCATAATCTAGCATAGCCAGCCCGTTTCGTCAATGTTGTATTCTCATCTATGCATACTGGTTTTCCCAAGTAACTAGCTAACAAGCTTAGGCCCTTAATGGTCCAATATTTTAGAGGAATATTATAAATGTTCACCTATAGAGGTATATTCTTAACTCTAATTTTCTCTAATTCCATACCAGGTTGCCAATTTTAGAGAAATAATGGAAGTTTTGTGATGTGTCATGGTCCTGCTTTTATCACTTTTTAAGCCTTTGATTTTGCGCTAAATGTAAAAATGATGTTGTCATTTTTTGTTAACATTGCCTCATGTTTGCCTCTTCCTTTCCAATTTCTTTGAACCCATGTCTGTATTACAGGAAAAGGCGGGCATTTATCCATGAAGAAGCCAATGATCGCTGCTTCCCAAGCTTTTTCTCCCTCCTGCAAGATGTCAAGACTTGGGATCACCATCAACTTCCACTGGGGGACTATAGAAGAGAGAAGATTTAGGGCTTTCACCTATAACCTATTTCCAGGTTCCCTTGATTCCCACAATATTCTAGTAAGCTGTTGTCGTTGGTTTGGGTGGGTTTGGATGAGTAACTGAGATGGGTGCTTGCCTCTAAATATTGGGAGCAAGGGCTACAAGGTTCTGGATAGCAGGGGCCCTGATAGAGGATGAGGATGAAGGGCGTTGGATCCTAAACCGGAACCCAACTACTTAATCTGAAACCCTCATACTTACATATGATTATAAACTCAATTAAAGTCCTCCGAATAAATTGTGTAAGAATCTACTTAATTTCCGTCAATAAAATGGATTTACTTAGGGCCCAATAGAAAATTCAATTTCTAAGCTAGTAAGGAAAAACCCATGCCTCTAGGTCAAAAGAATCAGAAAACGCCTCAATCGGATCTTTATAGATCACCAAAAACGAAATTTCGTACCAGATCGGCACAAAGCCTAACTAAAATCTGACTCTCATTTTACCAAAAAGGGATAGAAAATTTTACTAGTTAACCAATGCTTCGAATTTCGTGCAAATCGGAGGCTAAACGAGAAAGTTATAAGAGAAAATGCAAAATGACCAAATGAATAGTGCTTCGGCTAATTTTCGACCCTCATAACTTTTTACTCCTAATTCCGAATAAGACATATCATACCTTCATGGAAAGATAAAAAGACCCTCAACATTTTTCATGAAGGATGGAAAAAGCGATTCCCGCTCTGAAGAGGCGAAAAATCCTTCTGAAGGTTCAGCCCAAATTGTCCAGTGAATAGTAATTCGAGAATCCATAATACATATTGGGCAGCAATCTTCAAATGTGCATAACTTTTTCATCCTAAGTCATCTAATGACCTATTTTATACCATTTTAAAGATCTTAACACGTTCTATAATCTTCCAAAAGACCTCCTAGTCTAATTCAACCATTTAGGAGGTTAAAAACCTAAGGGAAGTTGCTGCCCAAATTTAGGAAAATTTGGACAGCACCTCCCCTAAAAGTACTTTAGTCAACTCTTCAATTTTATTCATCCAAACTACAAACCTGTACAAAACCACTTCAATCTTCCCAATTTTCACAAGCATCCAACTACAATTATCCCAACATCAACTCAAAATTGGCAGCAACACACTCTTAGGATTCTAATTATTTTCAAACATTAATCAATCTCACTTACTCTTTCTTATGCTCATAGGAAACTTATACATTACATTTGAAATTTCAAATATTAAAGGAAGCCTATACAATACACTTTACATTCGAAACTCTTACATTTTCACGGGAATAAGTCAATACAAAGCTTTAAAGGACAAAAATACAAAATACATCATTAACTTCAAAAGGGTATCTAATGCCTAGCTTTCTAACATATGACTTCTAAACCAACTAAATGCATTGGAGTTGCTTCAAACCCAATGCAGAACTCAGTTTCTCGCTTGTTACCTGAGGAGGGGAAAAATGGGGGGTGAGCTCGACGGCTCCGTGGGTAACAGGTTTATAACAAAGAATAAGCAAAACCGTTGAAAAGTTTATTTCTCGTATAGAAATCATAATGAGTTCGTAAAATACTTCATATAAAATCATCATGAATTCATAAAAGCGTTTCGTTTTCAAAATTTCTCAGTCAGTTTGGCAATTCGAATTCACAAGTGCTTAGTCACAAACATCATCACATAACACTCAATTATGCACTAATCATAACTAGGCAAAGATGCAATGCACAAACAAGCGGCTCAAGAGTTCTGTGGAACAGGACGGATAACCAGAGGGTTATATCGTAAACAGGACGAGTCCGTTTTCGGATCTCGTAGGCCCATAGCAGGCAGCCGGGAGAAGGCTATAAGTCGACGTGCACGTGATTAACAGGACGTTCCTCTCTTGCCCAAACAAAGCACATAATCATGCTCGGAATCATTTTATCAAAATGATATGCGTTCATGCTTTTCGTTCATACAGAATGCTCATATCGAGGCATAACAAACTCAGAATCATTTCAAGTCTTATAACAAATCATTCTCAAACCATTTGTCAATGCTTTCATGCTACAAAAATATTTCAATGCATTTCTATCTTTATTTTGAAATTCATCACAAAAGTTGTATGTCGAAACATGTAGCAATTTGCAATCATTTAAAACCCATATAAAGTAACATTTAGGAAGAAATTGAAAACATTCTTGATTTACGTTGATGGCTCATTACTAAATTATAAACATGAAACCCACCTGAATTTCCTTAAGCTTTATTCTCGGACCAATGACCTTTCTTTTAACTTCCTCTCCTCTACTTCCAATGGCTTCTCTAAACCTTCATCAAGCATAAAAATCCCAATTTACCAATAAAATTCAATGCTGGAAAATTTTCAAGAATGCAAAAACTTGCATTAAAACTAACCAAACCTTCCCTCTACCTCCAATTACCT
>JAOSBP010027192.1:0-10056 GCA_027563825.1 Erythroxylum mucronatum | reverse complement strand
TTGTGTGTATTAATTCCGTGTTTTGTGTAGAAATTGCGAAAAGCTTTAAAGATCTATTCAACCCCCCCTTCTAGATCATTTACAAATTTTATATCTAGGATCTATTTTAGTATGATAACATCAGTAACCCGAAACCAAGATTTTTTATTTAATTTTTAGATCCAATTATTTTTGTTAATTTTAGATTTTTTTATTTCTAAATTCTTAGTTTACGTGAATTGCAAACCAACCATTTTTTGTTACTTTATTTCAGTTTTGAACTCGTAAACTCTTTATCGTTAGAATTCCTCGTGGGAACAATATTCACTTGCCACTACTACATTAATTTGTATTAACAGAAGTTGGTTTCTTTTTTAATTCGGTTGCAGGCGACAGCAGTACCAAATTTTGGCGTCGTTGCTGAGAAATTTCTCAACGGTATATGTACGTTAGATGGGTAGACAAAACAACGCAATTGTTATTTGATTTGGTGATCGACAAAGCAGTAAAGAGGCTATGGAAACAGATGAAGCAACAGCAACAAACGTAGAAAATGGAACAGACGGTAGCAAACCGCACCCTTCACGAATTAACTGCACCCACGGACACTCAATAGCCCCACTGCATCAACTTTCCAAATTTAGGTGATAACAATACTTTTGAATTAAAATCTGGGCTGATTCATTTATCACCTATTTTCTGGGGTTTACCGAGAGAAGATCCGTACAAACACTTGAAGGAATTTGATGTGGTTTGCATAGGAATGAAGCCGATGAATGTGACGGAAGAGTAGATTAAGCTAAGAGCCTTCCCATTTTCCCTCAAGATTGGTTGTACTATTTAGCCAGAGAAAACGTGCAAACATGGGCTAAAATGAAGAGGCTCTTCTTTGAGAAATATTTTCCAGCATTCAGAGCAGCCAACATTCGAAAGGAAATTTGTGAAATTCGACAACATATGGGAGAAACACTCTACGAGTATTGGGAAAGATTCAAGAAACTTTGCGCTAGCTGTCCACACCACCAAATAACCAACTAGCTATTTATTCAATATTTCTATGAAGGTCTTTTGCTTTTAGATAGGAGTATGATTGACGTTGCAAGCGGTGGTGCCTTAGTTGACAAAACACTGATGGCCGCAAGGGAATTGATCGCGAACATGGCTTCCAACGCTCAACAATTCGAAATACGTACTAGGCATGGATCAAAAAGAATGAATGAAGTGCATGTGACCACATTGGAGAAAAGATTGGATGACCTTACTTCTTTAGTGTGACAATTGGTGGTTATAAAGAAAGAAGTAAAGGTATGTGGAATATGTTCAATGTTAGGACATTCTACTAATGTATGTCCAATTTTGCAGGAGGAAAATGCAGAATAGGTGAATGCCATGGGAGGATTTGCTGACCAAGTCAAAGGAAGTATGACCCATTTTTCAACACCTACAATCTGGGGTGGCGCGATCACCCGAATTTGAGATATGGGAATCCTCAAGGGCAGCAAGCACCCACAAATTTCTAGCAGTATAGACAATCGTATATGCCTCAGCAAAATCAAAATACAACATCCAATTCCGAAGGTAAGATTTCCTGGGAAGATATAGTTCAATCTTTGGCCACTAACACTTTGACGTTTCAACGGAATACTGAAGCAAGTATCTAAAATATTGAAAATCAAATGAGTCAAATGGTAACTGCCATAAATAGATTGGAAGCGGGAACTTCTGGAAATTTTCCAACATAACCAAAGATCAATCCCAAATAAAGTGCGAAGGCTATCACGTTGCGGAGTGGTAAGGAATTACAGGAACCACTTCGGAAAAATTCTAGAAGAGAGGTAGAAGAAGAAATCATGCAAAAGGCACCTTTATAACCAGGAATGACGCAAAATAAGTTACAAAAAATGGTGATTCCGTCTCCTTTTTCAAGTCGATTTGCCAAAGCAAAGAAGGAAAACCAAGAGAAGGAAATTTGGGAGAATTTTTGAAAAATTCATGTAAATATTCCTCTCCTTAATGCAATTAAACATATTCCACAGTATGCGAAATTCCTTAAAGAGATTTGCACTTCGAAGAGGAAATTAAAATTTGATGTAATTGGGGGAGAAAGTTTCAGCAATTTTGTAAAAGAAAAAGCTTCCACTTAAATGTCAAGATCCAGGTATGTTTACTATCCCATGTCAAATTGGTGATTTGCGGATTGAAAAAGCTATGTTGGATTTAGGTGCATCCATAAATGTCATGGCATATGATGTTTATAAATCTTTAAATGTTGTACCTCTTAAAGAAACTAATGTAGTGATTCAAATTAGCGGATCGCTCAAATGCTTATCTAAAGGGTGTGTTAAAAGATATTTTATTCTTTTTTCGGCTGATTTTTATATCTTACAGATGGGCACCGATGATACATCTTCTTCCACTCTAATTTTATTCGAAAGGACAATCTTGAAAACCACTAGGACGAAAATAGATGTTTATGATAGATCTTTAATAATGGAATTTGATGGTGAATTAATTAAGTTCAATATATTCAATACCATGAAAATTCTAGATGATGAACAACCTATTGTCTCTGTGGATTTTATTGACACATGGGTGTAGGAAAATTTGATTTTAGAGGACAAAGATGAGCTTGGAATAGCCTTGGAAGAGGAAAAGTCATCACGTTGGCAAGGAAGTAAGGAATCAGTATCATCTAGTAAACAAATGGAGACATCATTGTGTGTGGAGACCACCAAACCACTCCTCCAGCAGCTCACGTCCATGGAAATGTCCAGAAGTGTGGACAAGTTGTTGTCGTCGTTAATCAACCCACCAACGTTGGAGTTGAAGAGCTTGCCTAGTCATTTGAAGTACATCTTTTTAGGTGAGAAAGATACATTGCCTCTTATTATTTCTAATCAACTTACGATTTTGCAAGAGAGCTAGTTGATTAACATGTTAAAGGATAACAAAGAAGCTTTCGGATGGACAATGGCTAATTTGAAAGGTATTAGTCCCACTATTTGGATGCACTGAATTTTGACAGAAGATGAAGTGAAGGAAGTGAGGCAACCCCAACGTCGTCTAAATCTACCCATGATGGAAGTGGTGAAGAAAGAAATTTTGAAGCTTCTTGACACTGGCATTATTTCTCCAATTTCAGATATCAATTGGGTAAGTCCGATCCAGGTAACTCTGAAGAAAACTAGTGTGACTGTGATTGAAAATAGCAAATATGAGTTAATACCAACTCGTGTTCAAAATAATTGGAGGGTATGCATAGATTATAGGAAGCTTAATTCGGTTGCTAGAAAAGATCATTTTCCTCTTCTATTTATTGATCAAATGCTTGAAAGACTTGTAGGTAAATCTCACTATTATTGTTTACCAAAGAATGCCATTTAGATTGTGTAACGCACTAGCGATGTTCACATGTTCATTCGGCACCTTTGCTTACCAAAGAATGCCATTTAGATTGTGTAACGCACCAACGATGTTTCAAAGGTGTATGGTAAGTATTTTCTCTAATCTTGTGAAAAATTGCATGAAAATTTTTATGGACGATTTCACAGTCTATGGAGTCTTTTGAAACATGCAGTGTCAACCTTGAAAAAGTGCTTAACCATTGCATTGAGACTAATTTGGTTTTAAATTATGAAAAGTATCATTTCATGGTTGATCAAGGCATTATTTTAGGTCATACTATTTCTTCAAAAGGAATTGAAGTCAATAGGGCTAAGATAGATGTTATTCGATCTTTATCCTACCCCGCGACTGTGCAGAAAGTTTGTTCTTTTCTTGGTCACGCAGGATTTTATCAGCGATTTATCAAGGACTTCTCCAAAATTGCACAACCTATGTGTAGATTGCTCTAAAAAGACGTGAAGTTTGATTTCGACAAGCCATGCAAAAATGCGTTTCATGAACTCAAGGAGCAACTCATTACAGCGCCGATTATTCAACCACCGAAATGGGATGTGCCAAAAAGTAGACAAGGTACCTCATGTTATTTATTATACATCCATGACACTTAATGATGCCCAGAAAAATTAATCTACAACAGAGAAGGAGTTTTTAGCAGTTGTTTTCGGATTGGAGAAGTTTCGGTCATGCCTGCTGGGGATGAAGGTGATCATCTATTCAGACCATGCAGCTCTGAAATATTTGGTGAATAAGAAAGAAGCCAAGCCAAGATTGATTCGATGGATTTTATTACTTCAAGAATTTGATTTGGAAATTCGCGATAAGAGATGAGCTAAAAATTTGGTGGTCGTTCACCTAAGCAGGATCACTTTGAGTACCGCATCTGATGTTCTTCACGAAAAGTTTTCAAATAAGAGTCTCTTCGCAATTCAACAGGTAATTCTATGGTATGCGGACATAGTAAACTTTTTAGTAACTAAGTCTTTACCTAGTGATTTATCTAAAGCTGAGAGAGATAAAATCAAGCGAGAGGCTAAATATTACATTTAGGATGAGCCTCACTTTTGGAAATTTTGTTCTAATCAGATTGGTAGGAGATGTGTCATACATAATGATATTCCTTCTATTTTACATTTTTGTCATTTATCTGTGTGTGGGGAACACTTTGGTCCCAAAAGAACTGCTTGAAAAATTTTAGAATGTGGACTGTTTTGGCTTAAGTTATTTCATGACTCTAACATGTTTTGCAAGTCTTGCGATCGTTGTCAAAGAACAGGTAACTTGGGATTGAGAAATCAAATGCCACTCACGAACATCCTGGTATGTGAGATTTTTTTATGTTTAGGGAATAGACTTTATAGGTCCTTTTCCTTCTTCCTTTGGTAAGAACTATATTTTGTTAGCTATGGATTATTTTTCGAAATGGGTTGAAGCTAAGGCTACTATATCTGATGATGCTAAAATTGTTATAGATTTTGTTAAATCTAACATTTTTTCAAGTTCCGAATGTTTAGAGCCATCATTAGTCATTGAGGAACCCATTTCTACAATAAGATTTTTTAGGCTTTGATGAAGAGATGTGGTATAATCCACCGCGTTTCCACAACATATCATCACAAACAAGTGGACAAGCTGAAATGTCCAACAGGGAGATCAAATCCATACTGAAAAAAGTGGTGAATCCGAATAGAAAGGTTTAGAGCTTAAGATTGGACGATGCTTTGTGGGTGTACTGAACTGCGAAAAAAACTCTGATAGGCATGTCACCTTACAGGTTAGTTTTTGGTAAGCCTTGTCACTTACCTGTGAAAATAGAGTATAGAGCTTATTGGGCTGTGAAACAATTGAATATGGATCAGGTAGAAGTTGGTAACAATAGGAAATTACAATTGCAAGAATTAGAGGAGATTCGTAATGAAGAGTTCAAAAATGCAAAAATCTATAAGGAAAAAGCTAAAGTTTTTCATGATAAAATGATTTCTAAGAAACAATTTTCAATCGGACAAAAAGTTCGTCTTTATCATTCGAAGCTTAAGTTATTTCCAGGAAAATTACGATGCCATTTTGTGCTTATTTTATATTTAATTTTCTTTAATGTGTTGAAATTATTATTCAAAATTAATGGAATTGTCTCTTAATTGTTCTCAGATGATTTTCAACACTTTAGAGATGAAATTGAATCAAAAAGACGCAAAAGAAACAAAGAAAATCCGAAATTCCAGATTGGCAGCAATTTAGTGACTAAGCATGGGCACGTGCAAAGATAAAAAAATCTGCAGATCTGCTTTCAAATTCAAATCTGATTCGTTTGAGATTTTCATAATCTTGGAAGATCAAATTGCTGGAGATTTGCACTCCAAACAAGTGGGAGATGTGATCTACAAAAGATGATGGAAAAAGAAGGGATCGAGAAGGCATAAAAGGAAGAAAAATGTTATGGTTCACATTATCCCTTAAGTTAGCATAGTTTTAGAACTTTCTGCAGTATTTTTATTTCAGTTCAGTTCAGTTTTCATTTCTGCACTTTTCTTCTAGGGATTTTCGTATTCTTTAGGAAAAGACCAGGGATGGAGATTATGTGTTTTGTTATTTTTTTTATTTTTACTTTCGTTATGAGTAACTAAACCCCTTTTCTTGGTTGAGGGAAACCATGTTATCATTTATTATGTGAGATATTTCAATCAAGTTTGTTTTGTTGATGAACATTGAGTATCTTTTGAATTACTTTTTCTGATTGAATTGATTGATTTCTAGGTGCGCAACTAGGAATTGATTCATTTAATAGCTAGATTAATGTAATATGACGTTCAATTTTGTTAATCGCAAGTAGCAATTAGGATTACCTTCTTCACATTGGAGTCGGAAATTATAAGAAGATACTTATCTTGATTAATTGTATGTCGTACATATATTATCTTGTTCATTGTTTTCTTAGTTTTTAAAGCTATTATTCAATTGAACCTACGATTGTTTCTAGGTTGTTGATAATAAAAACGTTTAGAATATATGGTTCTAGTCATTTACACTTAAGAAAAAACATCCCTCAATAAATGTTTATTAACTGAAATTTTATATCGAGGATCTATTTTAGTGTGATAACATCGGTAACTCGAAACTAAGGTTTTTCTATTAAATTTTCATATCCAATTACTTTTGTTAATTTCAGATTTTTGTTATTTCGACATTCTTAATTTACGTGAATTGCAAAACCCTCCCTTTTTCGTTACTTTATTTCAGTTTTGAACTCGTAAACTCTTTATCGTTAGAATTCCTCATGGGAACGATATCCATTTATCACTACTACATTAATTTGTATTAACGGAAGTTGGTTTCTTTTTGAATTTGGTTGTAGGCGACAGCAGTACCAGATACCTTCCTTCATTTTCTTGATTTAGAGTCCAAGAAAGAAGTTTATTTCTCCTATCATGCTCATCTTGAACTTCCTAATCATAAAGTTAGGAAATTATTGCATATATTCTCATTAATATCATCATCAAATTAAATTTGAACAATTACAATATCAAGCTTGTACATTTTAATAAAGAGTGTAGTGTCAACCTTGCCTTTAGAGAATCCAATTTATAAAGGAAATGCACTTAGCCTATCATATCAAGCTCTAAGACCTTGTTTTAAGCCATATAAAGGTTTATAAAGTTTGTAGATATGGTTAATGCATCATGTTTTTCAAAAGTAGGAAGCTGGTTGACAAAAACTTGTTCTTAAACGAAACCATTGAAAAAAAGGAACTTTTAACAACTATTTGAAACAATTTAAAATTCATATATGATGCAAATGCAAGCAAAGGCATAATTGTTTCTAACTTATCCATTAGAGAAAAAGTTTCTTTAAAGTCTATGTCCTCCTTTTAATGGTATCCCTTTGCTACCGATTTAGCTTTATTTCTCAAAATAGTACCTAAATAATCTAATTTATTTTTAAAGGTCCACTCGGTATCTATAGTTTGGTGATCAATAGGTCTAGGTACTAAAGTCTACACTTTATTCCTCTCAAATTGATTAAACTCCTCATTCACAGCAAGAACCTAACTTTCATCATTAAGGGCCTCTTTTATTATCTTAGATTCAATTTAATAAATTAAAGTAATATGACAAAAATCTTTAAGTTGAGGTCTAGTGATTACCCCTTATTAAAAATCATCTAAATTTTGATTTGGAGAATGTCTTTTCTTTGAATTTCCAGTCTTATGGGAGTTCCTCATCCTTCTTGTTTCCCTCACTTAGTTCAACAATATATTCATGATTTGATTTGTTGGTGATCACTTTTAATTCAAAGAAAGGCTAATGACTTTAGATCTATATATATACCTATCTCATCTCTTCAAAATCTTTCTTAGAAATAAGAGGGCTATATTCATAGAAAAGACATGCATAGATTCTTCAATTGTAATTTCTTCCTATTAAATGCCCTATTAAACCCTCAAAAAGTTTTCAAACCTTTAATTTTTAAATTCCTTACTATAGTCACTCCTAATAAAGGCAACAAAACATTCATTTTCATTTTGCCTCCTTTTGATAAATTTAACAAATGCATTATAGCCTTCATCTTTGTTTGCTAAGCATAAGACCAAAGTAAATATACTAAAATTATCAATTATGATGAAAGAAAAAAAAATACCACCTAAACAAACAAACTTAGTTATTCTAAATAAATCTATATGAAATAATTGTAAAAGTCTAGTGGGAGTTATCGACTTTTTACTTTTGAATGAGATTTTGGTTTGTTTTCTCATTTGACAAACTATACAAGTCTTTCTGAAATTTGGCCTCTAGAAGCCTATTTACATGTTGTTTGGAGATAAGGTTGGAAATGAAGCCTATACTTCCATTCCTAAGTTTCCTATTCCAAATCCATGTGTTTTCTCTAATAAACATTAGACACTTCATATCTTGGTTAGAAAAATCATCAACATCAATTGCTTTTGTGTTTCCTTCTCTTTTTTTTAAAGAATGCAATGCACGGTATCCCTTTAAAATATAATTTTAGCCTTTATCACATAGTAGGCTCACATTTAACAAGTTATGCTTCAATCCATCAACTTAAAATACATTATCAGTAATTTTGTGATCTTTCTTACCAACTTTATCAATGCGAATTATCTTACACTTGGCATTATCTCCAAAAGTGACGAATTCTCCATCTTTTTCTCTTAAAGTTGAAACTTAGGACCACGAGCATTTATATAGCTTGAGTGTCTACTATCCATGTACCATTTGTTCCTCTTTTTTTAAAACACCTATAAAATAACCCAATTAATGTGTTTTAGGTACCTAAATAGATTAGGTCTTTAGGTGTTAGTCTCCTTCTTCTTTTTAACCCACTTGCTTAAGAGTTTATTCATTACTCTTTGTTTTAGGAAGAAAAATTTGTCAATATGCCCATATTTACCATAAAAGTAACATACTATGTCATATGATTTAATTGTATGACAATGAACAATATAGCTTTAATGTAAGCACGCATTCCTTATTTTTTAATAGACATATAAGCCATGGAGACTTTTGCTTTGTGTAAGTGATCGGATGCTATGTTTAAATAATGAAAAGTGGTAACATACTTTTATGTTCAAGGTATGTTTCTTTCATTGTAATGATGCTTGTGTGGAGTGCGATACACAAGGCTGGCATACGACTGTCTTATATTTCTAAGCACATATAGAGTCATTGGCACGAGTATTGGACATCACCTGAGGTAGTGTCCATCTTAGGGTATAACTCGATCAACAGACGCGGAGGCTCGGGGGAGAGAGTGTAACATCCCACCCCCTCCTGGAAGGGGTAGAATAGTACTTTGGCATAGAATGAGATGGATTGGGCTTAATTAGGACTACTCATGCATACTAGTTTTGGTAAACAGAGAATTTGTGCACATGAAATACCTGTGCATGCATACATGACATTCCCGGTTTTTGTGCCTAATGCAATTTTATTGTGATTAACGTAGTTATTGTGTTTGAAAAAATTATTCTGAGTGAACCATTGTGGGTTTTATATGTTAAGGGATTTTTAGGAATTTTTCTGAAATTTTTTGGAGAAAATTCTCGGATCTGGAAAATCGTCAAGTGGCAAACCGGTCGATTTTCGGTAGCAAAATTTGCTATCCAATGGCACTGTAATATTGGGTATATTATTTTGAGATTGAAATTAGGGCCATTGGCCTAGAATGGGTCCGATTTCATTAGGGTTTCTAAATCCTATCCATAATTTGTCTTTTACCTATTTTGTCACTTTCTTAAAACTAATGCCACTTGTCCTATTGATTAAATGCTTTTGTCTTATGCTCAATTGTTCCCTCTCTCGGTTATGCCTAAATACAAGAATGAAAAGATGACTTTACTTGCTCATTTTAGTCTTTATCAACCGAAACCTTCATTTCCTCTCCATCTCCATCGATTTTTCTCTTCCTTTTCTTTGGCTTGGCTAAGTGTTGTCCAACCTTTGCATGCAATCAAACTACCTTCTTTTCATGAGGATGAACTCCTTGTGTGAGGTTTAGAAAGTAGAGAAAGTGGGAAGTTGGTGTTGTATTAAAGAATTGAAGATTTGAAAGCTTTAAGGAGGTAAGTTTTGTTTTAAGTTTTAATTATGTATTTAATGAATCATGGTTGTTAGATGCATTCAATGGGAGTTATGGTGCATTTATTATGTTTATTGATGC
>JAOSBP010027152.1:0-10058 GCA_027563825.1 Erythroxylum mucronatum | reverse complement strand
TTATATGTCATTTATGAATAACCACCATTAGTGGTTATTCTCGCAAGATGACGTTTAGACCCATCATGGGTGTAAAATGTCATCAATATTGGTATCAGAGCCAAGGGTTATGGGGGAATCGATTACACAACAGCTTGACTTGATCCTTAAATTATTGCACGAGGAGAAAGAGGAGAACAAGGCCAGGGATGCCAAAATCGAAGAATTATTCAAGGAGTTAGTAGCATCCAAAATAGAATTTTAGGCAATAGGAGATCGTAGTAATCGAGGAAAGGATAAGGAAGGAGTAGAAAGTTTTGTGTCTACTAAGTAGACCGAATGTTACACCGTAGCAAAGGTCACAAAGTTGAACTTTCCGAAGTCTGATGAATAGGATGACCTTTTGGGATGGCTCAATCGATGCGAGTATTTCATTCGTCATTAGAATACCCAAGATGAGGAGAAATTGGCACTTGCTTCTTTCCAATTGGAAGGTGATACTCAAATCTGGTCCATGCAATTGGATGAGGATAATTTGAATCTCAGTTGGGACGATTTCAAACACCAATGTAACTTGTAGTTTGGACCTCCCATTCACAACAGAAAATTGAGAGTTGTCAAAACTAAAACAGCAAGGATCGATGACAAAATACTGTAGGGCTTTTGAGCAGTTAGTTTCAAGAGTCGGAATTTTGGATCAAGGGCAGAAAGTAGAAATCTTCATTATTGACTTGAAGGATTATATAGCCATCAATGTGGATCTTCAATAACCCAGAGAGTTGGCATCAGCAATGAGCCTCGCACGACTCTATAAACGCCGAAATCAATTTCCTCAGAGTGTTGAGTCATAGCGAGCGAAGTTACCAAAAACCTTAACCATGCTAATTCAAAAATCTCACAGCATTCGACGGTTGACGCCAACTGAAATGGAGAAATGCAGAAAGCAAGGGCTTTGTTTCAATTGTGATTAGATTCATGTACAGGGTCATCAATGTAAACGTTTGTTCTGGATAAAGTTCTTAGAAGACAAGGAGGATGATGGGGACGAGTTGGAACAAATATATGAAGCAACACAGCCACAAATCTCGTTGTATGCAATTATCGGCAGAAACGGACCATAAACCATGAAAGTGACGAGAATGATGAATGGGGTGCTAGTGATAGCCTTAGTGGATTCAAGGAGTACCCATATGTTCATTGATTCCTCACTATTATGGAGGTGTGGACTGAATCTCAAGGTTACAAAAGGAGTGCGAGCTAGGGTTGCTAACGGTGAATTGGTCGAATGTTTAGGGAATTGTATAGAAGTTGCCGTTGATATGGGTGTAGTCACGGTGAGGGTGACTCCATTGGTCTTAAACCTTAGTGAAGTGGATGTGGTCCTCGGAATTATTTGGCTAAAGACTTTAGGTCCCATATTGTGGGACTTTGAAAATTTGTGGATGTCTTTTAAAGTTGAGGTCCAGCCTATTACCTTTTATGGATTAAAGTAAGAGAGCTCATCTAAAGCTTCTGAAGTGGGGGCATTATCGATAGTTAGAAACAAAGACCAGCAAATTCAAACCCTCCTTTCAAATTTTTTGACCATCTTTTATGAACCTCACATATTTCCGCTATCTCGTCGTTGTGACCACCGAATTCCTCTAGAGTCGAGTGTGAAACTAGTGGTGTTGAGGCCCTATCGTTATCCACATGCACAAAAAGAGGAAATTGAAAATCATTGTACTAGGATGTTGCAACAGGGAGTTATCCAGCATAGTAATTCTCCATGCTCTTCTTAAGTGATTCTAGTTCCTAAAGTGGATTGTTCGTGACGGATGTATGTGGACTACCGGGAGTTGAATGCGAGAACAATTAAAGATAAGTTTCCAATACTTGGAATAGACAAATTGTTGGAAGAATTACATGGAGCTAGGTACTTTACAAAACTCGACCTTGCTTCTGGGTATCACCAAGTCCTGATGTGGGAACTAGTTGTGGAGAAAACGTCTTTTTGAACTCACCACGGTCACTTTGAATCTATTGTAATGGCGTTTGGATTAACAAATGTGTCGTCTTCATTTCAAGCACTCATGAATAAGGTATTCTCTTCATATGTCTGCAAATTTCTATTAGTCTTTTTTGACGATATTTTGGTACACAGTAAAATAGAGAAACAACACGTTGAACATCTACAAATGGTCTTCCAATTGTTGGAAAAAAATCAATTGCACCTGAAAAAGTCAAAATGTTCATTTAGGCAATAACAAATCATGTATTTAGGTCATATAATATCGGGCAATGGAGTCCAGGCGGATCCTTCCAAAATTTCTGCCATAGTAGAGTGGTCAAGACCGATAACAATTAAACGACTTCGTGGATTTCTCGGTTTAACAAGCTACTACCGTAACTTTGTATCCAATTATGGTGCCATTGCTGCCCCACTCATAAAAATGCTCTGAAAGAACTCTTTTGCTTGGTCATAAGATATTAATCAGGCTTTTGAGAGGTTAAAATTAGCCATGACGTCCACCCCAGTGCTAGCATTTCTAGATTTCTCCAAATATTTTGTTATTGAATGTCAAGCCTTTGGCTCAGGAATTAGGGCAGTTTAATTACAAGAAAGTCATCCTGTGGCTTATTTCAGTCGCAGTCTACTTGAGTGACATTGCAGCCTCCCTGTGTATGAAAAAGAATTAATCAGTTTGGTGCAAGCGATTAGACATTGGCAATCATATTTATGGGGAAGGCATTTTCTTGTTAGAACTAACCACTAAAGCTTGAAATTCTTGCTCGAACAGCGACTGCTTACGTCACGTCAACAACATTAGGTAAGCAAAATTCTGGGATACAATTTTTCATTAGAATACAAAATTGAAAATACTAATATTGTCACTGATGCACTATTACAGAGAGGTGTTGAAAAGGTGGAACTATAAGCTGTGTCAATGCCCCAAATAAGTCTCTTTGATGCTATACAGAGTGAATAACAAAGTTCGGCTTATATTCAAAATTCATTCAGAGGTGTTGAAAACAAGACCATGGGTGGACAATGGTCTGTGAAAAGTGGCCTACTGATGTATAAGGGTCTTGTTTTTGTACCTTCAGATTCTCCAACACTTACCTCTATCCTTTATGGAATTCACTGTCAAGGGCATGAGGGCTATCAGAAAGCTATCTTCCAGATTGCTAAAGATTTTCATTGGCAGGGGATGAAAAAAGATGTCAGATTTTTTATAAAGGCTTGTGGTGTTTGCCAACGCTATAAGGTGGAGATTCTTCACCCTGCAGGGTTGCTTCAACCGTTACCTACCCCTTCGCAATTATGGGCCAATGTTTCACTAGACTTTATTGAGGGTCTACCTGTTTTGTTAGGCAAAAATGTCATCCTGGTGGTGGTGGATCGACTGTCTAAATATTGCCACTTAATAGACATCTCCCATCTATACATAGTTGTAAGTGTGGCTAAGATGTTTTTTGATAATGTAGTTAAGTTGCATGGATTGCCCGAGTCCATTGTCAGTGATAGAGATGTGACTTTCACCAGTGCATTTTGGACTGAATTATTTCGTTTGGGTGGCTCCAAACCCTGTTTCAGTTCAGCTTATCACCTACAATCAGATGGACAAACGGAGGTGGTTAATCAAATTGTGGAAGTTTATTTATATTATTTTACAAGTTCACAACTGACTAAATGGGCCGTTGGCTAGCATAGGTTGAGTACACTTATAATACAAGTTATCACTCAACTCTTAAGACTACTCCATTCGAGGTGGTTTATGGCAGAAATCCACCTAAGCCCCTATCTTATTGTCCAGGTATTTCTAAGGTTGAAGTAGTGGACCAAGCTTTGAAGGAAAGAGATGAAGTGTTATTGGCTCTTAAGGAGAATTTAGCATAGGCTCAAGTAGGAATGAAGAAGTATTATGATTATAAGCATAGACAGGTAGAATTTGAAGTGAGTGATATGGTCCTTCTGAAGTTGCAACCGTATCAATAGGCGATAGTGTCAAAATGGAAGCATCAAAAGCTGTTACCAAGATTTTATGGGCATTTTAAAGTTTTACAATGCAACCGTATCGACAGGCGATAGTGGCAAAACGGAAGCATCAAAAGCTATTACCAAGATTTTATGGGCCTTTTAAAGTTTTACAATGAATCGGGACAGTTGCATATAAATCGTTCTTGAAATTGCAACTCACGTTCCAGCTGCTATTATCACTCGCCGTATTCCTGACAATGACTAGGAAATCTTAGTGTAGTGGCAAGGACAATCTCTAGCTGATGTGATTGAGCCCAAGTTTATTATATAAATTGATGAAATTTTCATGACTTTTACTACACTTTTTGGCTCCTAATTCTAGATTTTATACTTACATTGACTCTTGAGTGTTTACCTTTATTTTATGTAGTTTGAGAGTAAAAATTGTCACAAATCAGTATTAATTGCACTAATTAATTTTCTGAGAACAATTGATACTGTAAACTACCATTCGTTAATTGTAGGAGACTTAAGGAGAAGGGATTCAAGAAGAAGATGTAAAGTCAAGGAAAGGCTGAAGTCAAGTCAACAAGTGAACAGGTGTAGCAGGAAGTTCTCCACGGCAAAGTATGAAGAATTCCAAGCTAAAACTTTCGACAAAAGTTCGCCACGGAGAAAGAACCAACAATGAAGCTAAAACTTTTAAGAAAAGTTCGCCGCGGTGAACTCATCCTGTCGTCGCGGCGAACCTTCAAATACCCGAACCATTTTTAGGAAACTCACTCACTATGCAACCCGATCTAAACCCACTTTCTTTTAAAAACCTACCATTTTAGGTTAAGAGGGAGCAGACAAAAAAAAAACATACACAACATATACAATACCCTCACTCTCTCTGAACCTTCAGACACTCATAATCCACTATCCTCCACTTCATCGTCTACTCCTCCACCGACAGCTACTACCATGGATGCTTCTAGTGGGTTTCCAGTTGTAAATTTTCCTGAAGTTATGCTTGACTAGGCACCTCTTTGCTCTTGAAGATGTAGCAATGGCTACATTGTTGTGAACTCCTAGGTTTAGGATTTATAGATTGAAGTTGAATATTTTTTATTAGAGTTTAATCAAGTTTTGGACATGCAATATGTTATTAGGATTTGTTAATGTAGAACTTGGAACTTGAATATATGAAGTCTCATATATGTTTATTTGTGATTTGGTTAACTCTCTTTTATCTGCCTAGTTGTGTTTGATATTGAGATGATGCTAGATCCCAAAATTACTTAATGCATTGACTTACCCATTGCACACACTAAGAACATTCAACAAGGTTTTAAGAAATGGAGTTCATTGATTAAGACCTTGAACTTAAAGAGCTCTTTAAGGTTTACAATTTTAAACTTAGTGATTCACACCCATTAAAATTTATTTCGAACTATGATAGCCCCAAGCTCGTTTTCAAGAGGATACTATCATCGTTCGATCCTTGTTTTTATCTCACTATTTTACCTATTCCCAAAATCCAAAAAAACTTTTCATTACATTTTCCTTATAATTCATTAAATTTTGATAAGGTTTCCAAAAATCAAAACCCTCTTTCCTTACTGATTAGCTTGCATTTTATGACAAATAGGTTAGTTTAGATCCATACATTAGGTTCCAATTAAGTGAGACAACCCGAGGTTGCATTTTATACTTCAATCCTTGGAATTATATTTTTGATTTAACCTCCAAGGGTAAGAACAAGAAGACCTTGAATCAAAACGACGTTGTTGCCGGGGAACCACGAAATTGGTTCTTTAGGTTAGCTGTTGTCATTTTTGCTGCTAAGTGAGGCGAGGAACCTTGATTAGTTTTCATTTTAGAGAGCTTAATGTTATACTTATCAATAGTATAGGATTTCATTTTCTCTCCTTAGCATAAAATTTTGAAAACTCAAACAAAATAGGATACTGAACTTTTTGCACATTACATACTTAGCATTTTTACACCCCTATAGTTTTGAACATTTCTTTGCTGCTTTTTCATACATACATTTTACTTGCACACTTTACTCTTACACATACTTTCTACACACCTATACACTTGCATCCATCACATCTCACCTTTGTATTTGACTTTGTGTGCTTGCGAGTAAATTTTTTTACATCTTCTTTTCATTTGGAATTGTTCCCGTGCGTGCCCCGGAGAGCTAAACTTCTTCCTTTCCAACCTAAAATTGAGAGACGTTTGAGGAAGATTAGAAAGGAGAGGAAAGAAAAAGAGAGAAGTAAGGTAGTTATTGAAGAAGAGTCTAGTTAGCCAAGTAGTGAGAGTGAGTCGATAGAAAGAGTGATCATGGCTGAGAACCCAGCTTTTATGGAAAATCCTAACTTTCATGCTAACCAACCTAGAAATGGCGATAATGGAGGAAATGGGGAGCGTGAGAGAGTTGGAGAAAATAATGGGAATCAGAGACGGAGGACCATTAGGGAAGGAATAACTTCTGACGTGAACTATGACCCATTTACTGCTGCTTGTCCTAATTTTGATGTTAATTTTAAAGTTAAAGGATTACTCATTAACTCTCTTCCTAAATTTAATGGCTTGACAGGAGAAAATCCCTACATGCATTTGCAATCTCTATCCATGATTTGTGAGAGTATGAAACCGGTGGGAGCTTCACTTGATCAGGTACTATGGAAAGTTTTTCACTTGTCCCTGGAAGGAGAAGCACGGGAGTGGTACATGAGCCTCCCTAGGCATGTGGCAAATGCCTACCATAGTTGGGCTAATATGAGGAAGGCTTTCTTGTAAAAGTACTTTCCAGCTTCCAGAACTTACATCGATGAGAAAGGAGATCTATTCATCACGGCAGGATTATGATGAATCCATTTATGATTATTGGAATCGCTTCCAAGATCTATTGTCCCCATCACTAGATACCTGATAAGCAGTTAGTGCAGTTCTTTTATGATGGGTTAAAAAGTCAAGATAAAGGTATGTTGGATGCAGCATCGGGGGGTTCTTTAATTGATCTTACAACTACAGAGGCATGGGATTTGATCAAAAATATGACTTTGAATCATCAACAGTACAATTTGAGAGATACCAGAGGAGTACATGAGTTGGGAGCTTCAACAGCACAATCTAAAAGAATGGAGAGTTTGGAGTCTAAGGTTGACTCATTGGAGAACAGAATCACTTCACAATTTTCTTTCATCATTGCAGAATTGAACAAGAATGTGCATCATCCATCATCTTCTATGGATCTTACTGCACCTAGTTATGATACTTGTGGGTCAGTAATGCATATATCCAGTGTTTGCCCCGGTCGGTATGAGGAGGTGTCTGCAGTGTATCCAAGATGAACAAATCAGAAATGGGACCCTTACTCTAACACTTATAACGAGGGAGGGAAGGTAAACCCTAGGTTCAGTTGGAGGAATGAAAAGGGCAGGGCTCCAAACATAGTTCAACAAGGAGGAGGAGCTAGTACTTTCGCTAACCAATTCCCCAACCAACAGCTAGCCCTGACCGTCCCACCTAAAGAAGACACCAACTAACTACTGCACAATATTATGACTTTGGTGAAGGAAGAAAGGACTTCGAACAATAATTAGTTCAACGCTATAGCTTCTTTAATTCAATAAGACTCTTCAAAGAGTACTGCTCGATTCAATGCACTGGAAAAGAGAATGGAGCAATGGGAGACTAAAACTGAGAGCATCAATTCCTACGTCACCCAATTGTCAAATAATATGAGTGAGAACTAAGCAAGGAGCAGTGGAACAATCCCCTCAAACACTGTTATGAACCCCAAAAGTTTAAATGCAATAGCTCTCTATAGTGGGAAAAAAGTTAGGTTCAACAATCAAGATGAGGAAGAAGGCGAAGAGGAGATTGAGAGTGAAGAATTGCCTTTGACAAAGGATAAAATCAAGAAATCCGAAAGTTTCAAGGAAAAATCACTTTTGACTGAAAAGGAGTTTGAATTAAGGAGCCAGGAAGCTAATTCAGAATGCTTCAAGGAACAAGCAACCACAAGGGAGCATGTGGAATCAAGCAACCATGGAGCCAACGAAACCAATGGTAGGGAGGTAAACCTTCAAGACCTTCCTTTTCCTAATTCATATTTGATGAGTAAGCAAATAAATGACATTAAGCATGAAAAAGATATCATTGATTTATTCGGTAAAGTGGAAGTCAACATTCCTTTGCTTGATCTTGTGAAACGGGTTCCTGCGTATGCCAAATACCTTAAGGACCTGTGTACCCATAAGAATAAGTTTAGGCCAAATGAAAGAGTCCAAGTAAGCTCAAATGTGTCCACCTTATTCAAACCTCAGATCCCTGTAAAATGCCAAGACCTTGCATCTTTCACCATTCCTTGCACTATAGGTAGAGTTACCATAGGGAGAGCCTTATTAGATCTATGGGCAGCCATTAATGTTATGCCTAAGTCTATTTATCAGTCATTGGGGGTTAAGAACCTTAAGTCTACATCTGTAGTTCTCTAATTGGCAGATAGGTCGATTAGGCATCCTATGGGCATTATAGAGGATATTTTTGTCCAAGTCAAAGGTTTAGTTTTTCTAGCTAATTTTTATGTACTTGATATGTCTTCCGAAGTTGTGCAAACACTTCTTTGATTCTCGGTCAACCTTTCTTAAGGACTGCTAGTAACATGATTAGCATAAAAAAAAAAGTACGATCACCGTGGAGGAAGGAGGTCAGCAAGTGAGTTTTAACATGTATGAGGCTACGAAACACCCTCATGAAGACTATTCGCTCCTAGGATTTAACATGCCTGATATTGTTGTTGATGATGCATGCGCTGAGTTTGAATTCGCAATGAACCCATTCACTAATAACTCTTTGGAAGGATTTTTTGCTGATGTTTTAGGTGAACTGAGGAGTGTGGACATTAGCACCGACGAGGGAAGTGGTCGAGTTGCCTCACCACAGCATAACTATCTGCCAAACGTCCACCTAGAGATGAAGGATCCATCATAGTCACCAGGTTGTTTCTCATCCTTCATTTACAACTTACTTCTGTTCTGTGATTGAATATGACATTGTGGATGCATGAGTAAGTTGAATAAGTGTGGGGGAGAAACCACTTCAGTAGAACTTAGGTTTAGTTTTCAGTTATTGCAATTTTGATTCAATAATTCTTCTTGCCTTTATGTTCGTTGTGTTTTAGTTTTATGCATGACACATCTTCTACGATTGAGGAAATTGGTGTAAATGGATGAATTGCATTTTGTTTTGTAATGCTTAAGAACCTTGCATATGAACTGAGTATCAGTAGAATTTTTCACCGTCTGTCTTGCTCGTTTCTCCTCTCGAGAAAACTTTGTTGCGGTGTGATACAATTCTTTTACCGCGGTGAACACCATGAAGCAACATTCCCCGCGGTGTGACCTAATTCTTTCATTGTGGCGAGCTCACTTCGAACAACCTTCACTGCGGCAAATGATCTCTCTGCGCAAGGACTCCGAGGGAAATTTCCTTTCTACCCTTTTTATTCTTCTGATCTATCATCTACCCTATGTCCTTCTTTGTAATTTCCCTCCACTTCTTTATCTACTTACCGCCCCTCTGTCGTTTTCGTTCACTTCCATTGAATCTCACTGCGGCCATTCGACCTCTCCTTCACGAAACCCTTCTTCCTACGTTCTCCTCGGTTCATTTCACGTTCATTGTTCGCTTTTGGGCCTCTTGACCGCGCGTCGTAACGCTAATCAAAATTAAAATAACTAGACTACTACTGTAGCAATGGTGAGTCTAGGTCGATCCCACCGAGAATGCGTGTAAAGTCTAAGAAATGGAATTAACTGGTGTTTATACTAATGGGGGGTTTTGGATTTTTGAAAGGAAAAATAAAAATAAAAATAAATAATAAAAATAAATTAAAGAAAACTTGCAAAAAAAATAATAAAAATGGAGAATTCGGTAGGGAACCGGTTCTTCGGTTCAATCTCGGCCTAAATCCTAAGCAAGTAAATTTTATTAATTTGTTGTTCTTTAACTTCTCATTGAAACTATTAATCGTGGATTAAAAATTAACCCGAGTTTTCCCTTAGGTTGTGTTTAATCAAGATACGATCATTAATTAAACCTAACCACCTAACAA
>JAOSBP010027110.1:0-10059 GCA_027563825.1 Erythroxylum mucronatum | reverse complement strand
GTCCTTAGTTCTTCTCAAGTACTTAAGGATGGTTTTAACCACTTTCCAATGTTCCTCACCTAGGTTACCTTGATACCTGCTTGCTACTCCTAGCGCGTAGGCTACATCAGGTCTTGTACATGTCATGGTATACATGAGAGCTCCCACTACGCTGGCATATGGGATCCTACTTATGCGCTCTCTTTCTTCTAGGGTTTTAGTACAATCCTCTCTACTAAGAGAAATTCCAGTGCCTATCGGTATATAACCTTTTTTGGAATTTTCCATGTGATACCTTTTAAAATAGTATCAATGTACATGGATTGGGAAAGTCCTAGCAGATTCCTTGATCTATCTCTATAGATCTTGATTCCAAGAATGTAAACTGCTTCTCTGACAGCACGTCGTAACACTAATCAAAATTAAAATAACTAGACAACTACTGTAGCAATGGCAAGTCTAGGTCGATCCCACAAAGAGTGTGTGTAAAGTTTATGAAATAAAATTAATCAGTGTTTACACTAATGGGGGGTTTTGAATTTTTAAAGAAGAAAATAAAATAAAACTAACTAGTAAAAACAAATTAAAGAAAACATGCAAAAATAATAAAAAATGTGGGGAATTTGAAAGGGACCCGGTTCTTTGGTTCAATCTCGGCCTACACCCTAATTAAGCATATTTTATTAATTTGTTGTTCTTTAACCTCTCTTAGCAACTATTAATCGTGGGTTAAAAATTAACTCGAGTTTTCCCTTAGCTTTTGTTTAATCAAGATACGATCGTTAATTAAACCTAACTACCGAATAACCTAAGATGCGATCTCTAGATTTAATTAGGCAGTAGCATTACGATTTAGGAAAACTGATTAATCAAGGCAACAACTACATACGATGCGTCATTTAACCCAAGTCATGTTATCCCTAATGATTACGAATCATTAGTCGCTACATGTGAATTTCAACATAACAATTACGGATTATATCAAAATTCTAGCAATGGGTTTGAAATTAACAATTCAATGAATGCATTAAAATCATCAATTCACAATACCCAATAGGTTCATACACAAATAACCGAATAATAACGAAAATCTGATTATCTATACACAAAAACCCAAATCAGTTAAAATTGGATAACACAATCAATTCCTAATGAGAGAAAGAAAGAATAAAATAATTAAAAATTACTTAACTCGGGTCATCGGCGTTGATGTCACCTCCGAACCGGCGTTAGGACGTCTAGCTCTTCATGGGTCTTTCCCAATAAAAATGCTTAAGCTCCATTCTTTATCCCTAACCGAAAATCCCTTTAATTTCTAACTGTTCACTGTAGCTGATGGGATGAATTAATTTCATCCCATCTTAAATCCTTCTCCACTGTGCTGCTTGTCTCCTCATCTGTCCACTGTGCTTCTCCATGTCTGAGCTAGCAAGCCACAACATTCCACACCCCAGCTACAAGCCGACCAGTCAAGACGCAGCTCCACGCCTGCGCCTTCGTTTTTCGTTCACCCCCCTTCCGTCTGCACTGTTGTGGCCTTTTTTTTACTGTTGCTTATTACTTATACTGTAGCGTTTTATTGCTTGTGTTTGTTGTGCCACCCTCTACTCTCTTTTTTCTCCCCTCACTGTAGCTTGATTCTTTCTTCGTTTTATTGCTTGTGTCTACTATTCATCAATGTGACCAATAAAGGTCTACATCAATTTTTTAAACCTTCCACGCCGCAAACTGTGTATTTATTTCTTGTTTTTGTCCTCGCCAAACATCTGTTGTAGTTTGCCTCTTTGTTGCTTGTTTATGTACTGCTCTCACACCTGCTTTATACTGCGTCGATTACGTTTTGGTGCTCTTTTTACTGTGCATTTTATTAAAAACGCATAGCCTCCTTTTGTCTAAATTCACAGCATCCTCTTGTCTCTCTAGCGTGTTGTCCACTGTAGCTGATTATTGCGCCCCTTAATTAATTTGTTGCGTCCTTCATTCCACGCTGTAGCTTATTGCGTGATTCTTTAATTTTTTTTCTTCTTCTTTCAGCAAGCACTTTTAAATTTTAATCCTCCTATTTTGATTCTTCTTGTCTTCTTATTACCTCATAAAGACAAGTAAAAATAAATCTTCGAAAAATGGCTCATATATTGTGCTTTCGACTCACTTTAATTTCTTTGCTTCTAAATTGTACCTAAAATTAAATATAAATTAAAGTGAGTATCTTAAGCATTTTTGTATGATTAATCGCTAAGTGTAATAATGAAATATATCAACAATTAAACACATATCAATAAGCATAAAGGTATTAGATGGAGGAAAGCTATTTCTTGAATGATCTATTCACCTACATGTGGTAGTATCATGAAAGTTGATGGTGTGTACTCTAATATGTGGAGGTCTAGTTGTAAATATTATGTATGGAGCCCACAGGTATTTCATAATATGCGTGACCAAATTTTTAGTATAGATACTATTGAATAGCTTTGAGTAATGCTTTATCCTACATTTGTGTTGATCTTTACATTGTCATTTTGTAGTAAGCTTTTCGATCAATGAACACAGTGTCACTATTAAAACCCTAACTTGTTTCAAGTTGAAGAAGTGGATAAAAGAAGTATTGAATGCAATGGAGATAACAGATATTGATATGGCTATATGTAAGGATAGGCCACCTCCACCTACATTTTGTACCTCGGAGGCTGATAAAGCAGCCTAGGATTGGTCGAACATATTATGTTGTATGACCATCAAAAGATTCATTCCTAACCATCTACTTAGTGGACTTTTAGAGACAACCATAGCACGGGAATTTCTTGATAATGTCTCCCAGAGGTACTTAGTCTCGTTAAATGCTAAGATAAGTTTCTTGATGAAAGAATTATTCTCCATAGAGTACATTAGAGAAGGGGGAGTGAGGGAGCACATATCAAGATTGATTTGTCTCCATAGTAAACTGAAGGAGCTGAATATTTCTCTTCCTGATCTCTTCATAGTTGACCAGGCTCTGAGCACACTCTCTGTGGAGTTTAGCAATCTGGTGGCGACATATTATTCACATGATGAGAAATGGAACTTCGATGCTTTGATTGCCTATTGTGTTATCGAAGAGGAGAAGTTAAAGAATACTGCTCATAAAGTTCTCTTAGCAACTAAAGGAAAATAAATGGTTAAGCCCTAAAGATATAAAGGTAGAAAGTTTAAATCTTCTCTACATGTGGATGTTGGTCAATCTAGTACCGGTAAAGGTCCTATGGATATAAAGAATGAGATGTTTCAGTGTTTCTTCTGTAAAAAAATGGGACATAAAAGCGGGATTGCTAGAGGTATAAGGCCTAGAAGGAAAGACAGAAACCGTAAGGAGTTCATAGAAAATGTGCATGTTATTATTTATTATTAAATATTATTATTTAATTATTAAGTCTATGCTAACGACCAGTCAGATCTTCGTCCTCCTCCTAACGTGTATTACATCTAACGGTCCCAATTTATTTAACCCCTCCAATTTATTCCATTAACCTTTAAATAGTGGAAACAAATTCGGTGTATCCTTCCTTTCGAATAAAAAAACTAACACAAATCTTGAATAATCAAGTAGGAGGCCAATGGAATCTTAAACGTAATAAATTTTGGTAGTTTCTACATCGTTAACTGAAACCTATCAACCCAATTAACAAATAAATCAATCTCTTTCGTGTAGCTCTACTAATCTCTACTACTCTCTTCAATATTTAATTAATTATTAATTATTAGCTATTAATTATTACTAATTATTTATTAATTATGTATGCATGTTATTATTAATAATTAAATATTAATAATTATTTATTTTAAGTACTAAAGGATCACAGGCATGACTTGACACAATTTGTTTTTCATTTTTTAGTCTCCTGCTCTCTTCAATCTTTAATTAATTATTACTAATAATTTATTAATTATGTATGCATGTTATTATTAATTATTAATTATTAATTATTATTAAATATTTATTTTAAGTACTAAGGGGTCACAGGCGTGACACGTATATTTTATTTTTTCATTTTTAATTAAATATAATCAATATATATATAAATTAAAATATAATTAAATGTTATTATTCATTATTAATTATTATTAAGTTAATTAAGTACTATATGTTAGGGTCATAGGCGTCACTTAATTTTCACGCTTGTGATACATACATTTTCTTTTTTATTTTTAATTAAATATAAATAAAATATAGTTAATTAATTAAAATATAATTAATTGATTGATAAATTAAAATATAATTAATTCTAACGACCGCTCCAATTTTACTTTATTAGGTACTATATGTCACTAGTTCACTCTCTAAAACTTAAGAATGGCTCTATTGCTATCACCAATTAATAACTCTTTCAACTCTTCCTAACAAATGATTTCAATCATGTAGTAAGACAACAATAAATCCTCCTCTTCTCTTCTTGCTTCTCTTTCCAATCTCTCTGTCACCAATTAATAACTCTTCCCTTTGCACTGCCTACTAATCTCTACTTCTCTCTTCAACAAAGTCCTTTCTCTTTCTACATCTTTCAAACTTTCACGAGATATTTTCTCTGTTATTCTTCATAAATAGCCCATATAGTTAGAGATGGAGCAGGAAGGAGGATCTAATGCCCGATCTTCCTATTACTTCATCCTCGACATTTGCAAGGATGCCTATTAACCTAAAATCTACACTTACCTAAAAAGAGAGAATCCATGTTATGATTTTCTCTAACACATCATTATCTAAGGTTTCGTAAAATTAGGGACAGAGAAATTGGGACCTTCTCTCTCCAATCTCTCTCCCTCTCATTTAGAAACATTAACCAATAGTTTTTTGTTTTTCAAATGGGGCAAGATGAAGAAATGGATTCAGAATCCAGCAGAGTAAATGGAATCGCTTCATGATTCTTCTTTCCTTTTGACATATTTCTTATTTTAGATCAATCTAAAATGTCTCTTTCACCCAAACTATCAAACATGTTATCAACAATAACAACCTCTCCCTTTTGTGTTTGTTAATACGTCAAGAAGAAAATGTGAACCAGGTTTAAAATTAACCGTGTCTGTTTCTCAAGTAAAATGGTCTAACACCTGTATGCTTTGTGAGGAAGAGAAAGTTTGCTATGGATGTCGGCACATTTTGTTTTATAACAACTTGATGAATTTAATGTAGGTTTATAAGTTTTTTTTTTCAAATATGGGAACTGCGTTTTCTGTTAAGGTGAATTTCATGCTTGCTGATGTTTTAATTATTTAGTTTTTTTCAAAAAAAGTTTATTATTTTTTAGTCAAAGGGCATACTAATGATAATTTAAGCAGGTAGGCACTTTAAGAGAACTTCAGAGACTCTATGATGAGATTGAGTTAGCTGATGCCTGCAAGTTGGATCGTTATTCAACTTTAGAAAACTCTAGGAATTAGGCTATTCAAATTTGGTTCATTTACTATTATCCCCCTGTATGGAACTCAAAATATTTCCTTCATCTTCTCAGGATTTTCCTTGCTTGGGAAATTGTTCTTTTCTATCTCTTACTGGGTTTAGCTTTATATATCAAATTTGTTTACTGGTTTTTTGTTTGTTTACATTTAGGGCTAGGTGGTTGTGATAAGTCTTTGAGCAATTGTGAGCTCCCTATCTTAATTTGTTTTAGAAATAATTTTATTTGCTTGTTACTTTTTTTTGGAAATATTTCCTTATTACTTTACACAAGCATTGAAGAGTAGTTGTATTTGATACTAATTATTTTTTTATGTAAATGGTCAGGGTAAAAGGAAGTTAGAATTGTCACAACTTCTTGAGTGAGAGCCACAGAGGAGAAATCCTTAGTAGTTACTACTAAACAAGGTGGGATAACATTAATATAATTACATATGGCCTTCTTTTTGCTTTTTTTATTCCTGTAATTGATCGAAAGTGAATTTTTTTAATTTTTAGTTTTCCAGATTCGAGATATAAATGATTTATCCAAGAAAGAAGTGGAAGAACTTATAAATATTTTGTTCATAAAGATCGTGTTTTATCATATGTTGACATATAGAAAAGGTATACCATTTCAGTTCCTCTCTTTACCAACTTTTTGATAATATGGTGTGTTATCTAAAATGTTAATGGAGCTTGAACAAAGATCTCGATTTATGGACAATCAAAACCGAGAATGGTTTAGTTCTTTTCCAAACTTTTACTTTGAAATTTAATCCTTTTCCTTTTTTTACGTTTGAGTAATAATAATGGTTTTTTATAACTAAAATCTTAAGTGCTACCAAATCTAAAGATACAATTAAACATTGATTTAAACTAAATGTTTTAAGATTGTTTAGGACTGAATTGTGATTCAGTTAAAGGTTTAGAGATAAAAATATGCATCCAAGGCTTAAAGTCAAACAAAAATAAAACGAAAAGAAAAAGAGCCTATATCTGTATATGTTGCAAGCACACAAAACGAAAAGCTAAAATTCTCCATACAGAAAAATCTGAGATAATCAATAGGAAAAATCACAAATATGTATTAAATATATTTATGCTTCCAATTTCAACAGTCTTCAACTTGCTAACCCAACCTCCTTCCTCTTGGTTAAATCTAAAGTGGTTGACATTTACCAAGTTTACTACCGTATTTATATGATAATTAAGAATATTTCATACCCTTCCCAGGAGAACAAGTTTTGTTTTAGATCCATAAGTCAACTCCACTATACTTATTAGTGATCACAAGTCTTTAATTTGCTGAGACTATATCCTCTAATACATATACAAGAGACAGATAGACATGAGGAAATAGAAACAGAGGAGATGAACGAAACAAAGATCACGTCTGGTTCTGCCAGATTTTGCTGGGGCTGGATGTTGCTGCCTGGATCCATAATTCTGACAGATCTTGCTGTTGAATACCTGCAAAAACAAACAAGGCACGCCGGGGGTTGGTTCCCGGGAGGCCCCTCTGACGCTCAAGTCAATATATTTGTAGGATTTCGGCTGCTGTAAAACAGAGAAGACTATGGTTGTTTCTTACACCTGAATCTCGATAGAATAGTACCTTATATACCTGAGAATGTCGTTAGGTTTAGATCTTTACGTGAGTCGTTGTGTTTGCATGGGAGTCTATCTCCCAATGGGCCGAATGGGCCGTAGTCGTTGGGCCATTGGTACCCGGGCCGGTCCAGCCGACCCGACCATTAGCCCCCTACTCCTCGAGTCTGACCGAAGAGAAGGGTCGAAGGAGTACATAAGGATTATGAGGCCTATCTGTGTGACGAGTTGTGGCGAGGTCGGTCGATCGAAGATTGATGCCCTTCGTGCAATAATCCTTTATGAGGGGAAGTTGATTGAGCTAGCGAGCTATCGTTTGGACGATAGCTGATCGATCGATTAGATTGTGTTAAGGAGGGGCAATCGATTGGCTTATGCCGAGACAGGGCGGTCGATCGATCGGCAATGCCTGGTAATGGGTTAAGTGTACTCAGTACTTGACAATTCGTATCTTCAAAGTGCCGTGCTTCTATTCGAAATCTAAAACGATGCGCCCTCTCAACTGCCGCACGGGCGTTGAAATCCGAAACGCTTGATGTAATTATTATTGACGGTCTGCCTCTTCTAGGCGTCGCCGAAATTTGGAATGTCGCATCTCTTGGACCGCCGTGCATTTATCGCGCACAATTACGTGTGTCTCTTTGTTTACCGCGCCATGTCAGCCTCTTAGATTTTTTCACGTAGTCGATCCGGGTTGGCATGTTTGTTCGTCGGACACTATAAATTCTGAGTCGAATAGTTTTTTTTCCTCATTCTGCATGGCTTTCCTTAGCCTCTACCCTTTGTCTTTTATCTTTTCATCCCTTGTTGTCAGAATGCGTCTTTCACGTGTCCTTTCTCCTTTTTTCCATCCAAAATGGCTTTGCCAGTGCCAAGATCATGCCTTTTTCCAAAAGGAGAAAAGGCAAAGGTCGAGACAGAGTGAGAGGTAGTTCCTGATGATTGAGATAGAGCGAGAGGTAATTCCTGACGAGGTCCTGTGGTGGTGCTGTCACAGGACTTGTCAGCTAGTCTATCCATTCAGAGCATATGATGAACAGATTGTTCAACTTTGGAATGGAGAAGCTCATTGATGATATTCGCAGTAGACTGGGTAGGAAAGATGATATCTGTAGTAGATCGGGTAGGAAAGATGATATTTGTAATAGATCGGGTAGGAAAGATGTTCCTTTTCTAAGTGCTCATCTGGTCGAGCTTGTGATCAGGGCAGATTTATTGGAAATAAAAAGAATCTTGTTTTTACTCTTTCGTTTGTTCTTTCAATCTTGTCGAATGGAGCTTCGAACTATTGCTGGCTTTGTATGATAGGCTACCCTCTCAGATAACACATAGTGAGCTGGCTCATCCGATGCAAGTCGGTCGACCATTCGATCTGATGCGAGCAGGTCGATATGGGTATCCAGGTCAAGCGACGTCAATGTCGAAAGATTGGTCGTTGTCGAATAACTAGTTGATTGCCAGCCAATTGGTCGATTGTCGAACGATTAGCTGTTTGTTCATTTGTCGATCAATTGGTCAATTGTCGACCGATTGGTCATTTGTCGAGCATTGTCAAGGCTCGATCATTGCTCGTAGGCCGAGCTATGTCGAAATTGGTCAATTGTTGACTGATTGGTCGTTTGTCGAGCGTTGTTGAGGCCCGAGCATTGCTTGTAGGCCGAGTTATGTCGAAATTGGTCAATTGTCGACCGATTGGTCGTTTGTCGAGCATTGTCGAGGCTCGAGCATTGCTCGTAGGCTGAGCTATGTCGAAATTGGTCAATTGTTAACAGATTGGTCGTTTGTCGAGCGTTGTCGAGGCCCGAGCATTGCTCGTAGGCCGAGCTATGTCGAAATTGGTCGATTGTCGCATAATTGGTAGGCTGCTCTGCCCTTAATCTGATTTAATTAGATCTGCCATAAAATCTGAGATTCTTTATTGATGTCGATAAAAGTGTGGACCGTTAAAAAACCTGATTGGCATAACCAAGAAAAAGGTTCCCACAACAAATGCATAAAAGGCAGTAAAATGTGAGATAAAGAAAACAAAGCAAGTTTATCTATTGGTAAAACGCCTTCAGGTTTTGAGAGCTCCAGGGCCTAGGCAGAATTTTGCCATTCGTGTAGCGCAGGGTATAAGAGCCATGTCTGGTTTGCTTGACCACTTGGTAAGGTCCTTCCCACGCCTGCCCGAGCTTTCCAGGATGCTTCCCGGCCGCTTCAGCTTTCCTTAAAATATAGCCACTAACCTTTATGTAGCTCGGTCTCACCCTTTTGTTGTAGAACCTTGTTGCTTTTTGTCTGACGGCTTCTGACTGAGCGGCTGCTCTCTCTCTATCTTCGCTAAGGAGTACTAGCTCTGCCCTGCTGGCCTCATTATTCCGTTCTTCTTCGTAATTCGATGGCCTTTGATTGGGTAGTGCCACTTCTACTGGAACCAAAGCCTCTGCCCGGAAGGTCATTCGGAACGGCGTTTCTCCTGTGGCTTTATTTGGGGTAGTCCGGTAAGCCCATAACACTTCATCTAGCTCGTCTACCCATGCCTTACGACCATCCAAGCGTTTCTTGAGGGCGTTCATTATTTTCTTATTGGTGTTCTCTGCGAGACCATTGCCTTGAGGATGAGCCACCGAGGTCAGCTTGAGCCTTATCTTCAGCTGATCACAGAAATCTCTGAACTTATCATTATCAAACTACCGACCATTGTCCGTGACCAACACCATAGGCATCCCAAACCGGCATAATATGTTCTTTTTCACAAAATTTTCTATCTTTTGCTTAGTAATGGTGGCGACCGCTTCCGCTTCTACCCATTTAGTGAAATATTCGGCTGCCACGATTAAGAATTTCTTCTATCCCGGGCCGAGAGGAAAAGGGCCAAGTATGTCCATTCCCCATTGTGCGAAGGGGATAGGATGGCTTACAATTTTTAACCGTTCGGTCGGTTGATGAGACATGTTGCTGTTCCTCTGGCAAGCCTCGCATTGGGTGACTTTCTCTTGACAGTCTCTCTTCATCGTTGGCCAATAATACCCTTGTCTGATTAGCCTGTGAGCCAGCATCCTTCCTCCTAAATGATTTCC
>JAOSBP010027089.1:0-10060 GCA_027563825.1 Erythroxylum mucronatum | reverse complement strand
CTGTAATAGATACTATGGAGATGGACTTCATTTTTCCCTACCTTCTTGCTTTTGCAGCTCGGAGGCTCATGTTCTGAGTCAAATTGTGGATGATGTATTAACAAAATTAGGCAGAAATTACCCAATATCGAATCCTGGTGATAAAATATTATTCCATGCTTCAACGCATGCTGAGCCCCGTGTGTTCTTGCACAATCCAAAGGGTAATTCGAGTTTACGCAATCTAAGAATAATACCCCTCTTTTTTAGGCATGGCTCACGGCACAACACATGCCTGGAACTCTTGGCCCAACCGGATCACATGTTAAGCTCGGGCTCGGACTGTTCAGACTTAATTGTAATCTAATTCATACATTAAAAGTGAAAGGAACAGGAATGTTAGGAAATAGATTCCAGCACAATTCAACTTTTACTAAATCTTCTATTTTGTTTCTGGAAATATCATAGGGAAGGTGAAAGATTGCCCAAACATTCAACAACAGCAGCAAGGTCTACACGTTCAAGAGGACTTGAATAAAGTTTTGATGTCAGTAGGTGTCCAAGTAGGAGGGCAGCCTTCCGAGTCACATTCGGGTGGTCTTGGCGGAAACAATACAAGTGGCTGTGGCCTTGGAGGCACTCCGATTCCATGCAGTTCTGTGTCAATGTCAAATGGCAACTGCGGCTACTGTCTAGACTTGGGAAATGGCCAGTGGGGCTACGGCTACCCTGTGGACTATGGAAATGGCTACTGCGACTACCATGTGGACGGTGGAAATGGCAATTGGAGCTACTACGTGGACAGGGGAAATGGCAGCTTGTATGATACGCTACATGAGGTTGAGGTCGCTGCTCCGAGAAGATCATGTCGAACTACCTCACGGCCGACTAGATTCAAGGATTATATTTGAGCTGTTTTTAATTATTCATTTGTTTTAATTTTATTTTTACGTTGAGTGGAATTATAACACTCCTTCAAGGGTTTTCTTTTCGGTTCTTTCCCTTGACGCTTTTATTTGAACCGACAGGATAGGTAATTCTTTTTCTATAAATATTGATGTAACTCGACTTGTCACACATCAATAAGAAAAATTACCTCTTTCCTAAACCCTAAAAGTCTACGTCTGAAAATCACCTTTGCCCCCAGCCGTCTACAACACGGCGTTCTGTTCTTCTTCTCTGACATCGTGTCGATTCACCTATTCGACGAAGGGTGCTTCGTATCAATCTCATCCAGGACTAATCTTGCACGTGGGAATTTTGAAAATGAGACTATAGATGACAGTACTATTGGCCAAGTACCTGAAGTTTGTGCATCCGGAGGGCTGCAGGGTATATTAATGAAGCCGTCGCATACAGTACAAGAATTACTGCTGGTGGAGAAGGGCAGGAACGTGGATCATGTTTGGTTCGACAACTCCTTCAATTATCTCACGTACTCCGCCCATCAGCATCGGAATTAATAGTTGGATTTTTTTACTGTTTTTGCCTTTCAGAAGTCTGCTGTCTCTAACAGTTCCGACTTTTTTTTTTGTGTGTGGTCTTATCCTTCCGTCTTGAGGTGGCCGATAGGCGTTTAACATCAATTCAAATCGTTCACCCTCAGAATTATAATTACATAAATGGAACTGGACGTACCATACTTTATGTTTTTATGTATTAAAAGTTTTGTTGTTAAATTTTGATGAAACTATATTAAAATCTTAAATTTTTACTCAATTATACAATATTAATCAGGTCAATTAAAAGAAATAATTAAATACTAAAATTTTTAATTAAATACTAAAATTTTTAATTAAATATAGCTCTTCTTCTCTTTAATCCTATGCGACTATCGCTTCTTCTTCCAACGGTTGCACCACCGTACCACCACCTTAATTTCTCTGTAATGTTAAGTGACCACCACCACTTCCTTCTTTTCTCTGTAATCTTACGTTTACACTATACCGCCACTATTGTCTCCTCTTCTCCACAATTGTCACTACAATTTCCTCTTATTTGTAGCTGCCACCATCGCCTCTTCTTCTATGATGACTCTTTAAAATGTCAAGTACTATTGGGCAAAGATGTCATCTTTTGTGTTGTTTTCTCTGAATTTGAAGTTTTTTCCTTCAATAATGTCTGATTATATAGTCTGGTTCATATGTGGGAATGTTGTATGTTGGGTTTTTTGGGACCATACCACTTTCCAATTCTTGGCATTATTAATCTTGATGTTGAACTTTATGCATGTGCTTTTACTTCCTTTTATCATATTGTATTGGCTAATATATTTGGATCGTTGGAGTACTTATCCACGTGTTTCTGCTTGCTTATTAATGGTCGTATTGATCTCCATGTAACAGATTAATTCGTAGATGTGTAATTCATGAAATAATTTTTAGATATGACGGCCTTTTCACTATATAAAGTTCAAAGTTATTAATTTAGTTGCTAGACTATATATGTCTAGCTTAATCTATAATAAGTTCCGAGAAGAGTTTAGAAGCCATTAATCATGTAGCTCGTTAACTCCAACATGAGCTATTAAAAAGAATACAAGACACTTCCAACCTTCAAAAGCTTGCATCTGTCTTAAACATATTGAAAATATGGTTATTACTGGCCATATTTCCTATAAAAAGTCATTTTCTAATAAAAAGTTTTTACTAACATAAATGTTATATAATTCATTTAGGAATCAATGAGTTTAATCTAATTTAATTTTCTCAAAGAATTGGAAGTATTAATTTATATTATGAAGATTAGTAACTACAATCAAACGAAATTGATGTTTAATGCATATTATTTGATTATAAGTACATAAGTCGCATAATTTATTGATATGTTTGATATGTATATATTGATGCATGTTAAATTACATGTTTTTATGTATGTGATGTTATTACATATAATTTTGTCTTTGATGGGATAAAAAATTAAATCCCTCGTGAAAATATTAAGTACATGTTGAGAAAGTGATTGTCGCCTTTTATTATAATGTTTATTGTTAGGCTTATTGAGCAAACTCAGGGCTACTATAATCTAAATATGTTTAATCTTATGATAGTGAGTTCTACTTGACTAAATTTGTGTGATTTTGATAAGCAAACTCATGAATATATGAATTTAGAGGTAGGGTTAGGAATAATATATAATATATATTTTGTCAAGAGTTGTCTCCTAACTAATATAGGTATGTGATTGATAAAGTTATTATCCTAATTTAAATTTAGTTGGTTTGTTAAGAAAACTCAAGATCAATTAAATTTGAATATGATCCTAGTCTATTAGAAAGATTAGAGTAATCTTTCCAAATAGTAGTGAGGGTTATTATTTCGAATAAAATAAAGGGAGTAACTAAATACATGTTTAAAGTCTTAATCTCAATTGGTAGTCTTGACATATAATCAATTTCTTGCTCTTCTTACATTTTTATTTTTTTTATCTAAGTAAAATTTATCTTGTTTAGTATAGTTGATACTAAGAGTTAGCAAACTGAATTTCTTGAACATAAATTGTGATCGATATAAAAGTTGTGCGTCCATTATGCATTTTGCTATAAATTCTTGTTGGGGATTTGGTGTTAAAGCTTTAGAGATATGTCAAAATCATAAAAATGACAAATTATATTGACTTTTGAGTTGACTAATATCTCATAAATTTTGATGAAAACATATAAGATGTATATCAACTTCATGATAGTAAGATGCAAGAGGTTGCATGGTGTAGAACTGAAAAGGTATAGTACCCTGATGAAATTACAACAACAACAATAACAACACCCAGTAGAAATCCTGTTGAGATGCAAGGTCTAGGGAGATCCAATAGTACGCATTCTTACTACTAACTAGTATATAGGTTGTTTCCAATGTACCTTAATGAAATTGCTTCATTCAATTAGCCTACTAAAAAATAAACACGGGCTACAATTAAAGGCATTTTCTATAGTATGATAATAGTTATCATTAGAAGAAAAATGATTGCGTGACTTTTCTTATCCTAAATATGATTTAGAATTATAATTATTATCCATTGTTAACATATTTAGGAACGTAATGAATCATACATAAATAACGGGTTGAAGAAAGCAAAGATATTTTAATCAAGTTGGACTTAATTGTAAAGTTTGATAAATTTTATGATTAAATATAGGATATTTAATAAATAAGGATCAATATGAAATATTAACTCTTATTTGGGCTTAATTGATATTTAATTAAAATTATTTGTATTTCTAATTAAAGTTTAATTTCAATTCAATTACTAAAATATTTAAAACCTATTATAAATTAATGGGCCTAAGTTCTAATGGAGGTAGCACTCCTTGCCTCAAACAGTTGCAGAGTTCTCTTAACTCATTTGTGGATATCATTAGAGGTTATACACTTATGAGGCTATGGTGATTGAGATGAATTTGTTTTGAAAATAGTTCGAGGGAAATAGCAAGAATATGATCAAGTTTTAAAATAAAGTACGAATTAAGATTCATAATTTATGAGTTAATCATTTTTATAGATTTTCGTGATTTTCGTTTTCAGAAAATATTTTTTATAATTATTTCATTGAGTACGGGATCGAATCCCGACCTAATTTTCCACATAAATGTCGCGAAAATATTTATGATGTCCTAAAGAAAAGGGTGATTTAAGTCTTCTTCCTTTGAATATGACAAAATTGATATCTTCTATTCATTGATTCATCTTATGGGGTATTGTGATTCTATACCCACAATATAAAAGATAAGTGTTTATGAAATATTCTATACCTACAATATAATGGAAATATTGTATTATGAAATATTTCATAATAATATAATCTTGAACTTGACATAATATAATGGAAATAAAAATTACAAAAATTAATTGCATAGGTCGAAGTTCTAAGATGTTGTTTGAATTACTGTTTTGAAAGTTTTAATTTTAATTTCAATTTCGTATTTTTTTAAACTCGCAAATATCATAGGATAGTCGACTACACACATGGGGATCGGGGAAGGACGCGTCTAGTATTGTCCGAATCTTATTCAACCAGAGCAAAATTTCGCGTTCAAGTCTGCAGACTAATTTTTAGTGAAGTGATAAATTTATGTTTTTAATAAAAAATTCTAATATCAAAAGTTGTGATAACATATATATTGGCTGATATAAAATTAAATCTCTTTTCAACTACATCAAACATTGAAAATACGAATTAAGATTCATAATTTATTATGATTTATGTGTTACTCATTTTATAGATTTTCATGATTTTGGTTTTCAGAAAATAAAAAAGTTTTATAATTATTTCATTGAGTACGGGATTGAATCCCGACCTGATTTTCCATATAAGTGTCATGGAAATATTTATGATGTCCTAAAGAAAAGAGTGATTTAAGTCTTCTTCCTTTGAATATGACAAAACTGGTATGTTCTATTCATTGATTCATCTTATGGGGTATAGTGATTCTATATCTACAATATAAAAGATAAGTGTATATGGGAAATTCCCTTCTTCAAACAGCTCATATAATTTAAGAAAATTGATTTAGCTAAAATCTAAGATTACTACAGCCGGTGACGAGGTATTTCTATAGAAAGATAATTGCCATTCTAATGAATCTTGATACAAGTTCTCTTTAAACATCAAAGTTTCAACGATTATTCATAATTGTGGTTAGGAGTGGACCTCTACCAACTCGTAAATTTTTGAGGAAATAAAAGGTTCCACTTTAGATTATTTACCAAATACTAAAGAGGAATTCATATTTGTTTTTTATTGGCTGATATAAAATTAAATCTCTTTTCAACTACATCAAACATTGAAAATTATGCCTCTCACCTACCACCTGCGGCTGTAATGGGAATAAGATAGAATTATTTATTCCCTGCGCATGCACTTCAGTTTGAAAATGGTGGTTGAGGAATGTATCAAATTTCATAAAACTTAAAAAACAAAAAAGCAATTATAATGTCAATGAGAAGTTGGAGATTTTCGTAGTTCAAGAATTATCGACAACTGACTCCTGAAAAAGGTCATGTGAAGATGGAATTAGGTAATTCATTCACATAGCCTTCCAACGGAAAAGCATGTGCAAAGTTCAATGTCTCTTACCTTCCAACGGAAAAGCATGCGCAAAGTTCAATGTCTCTAACAATTGCTTATCATATTTTAGAAGTGCATCGGTAGGTGGGATACAAGACTTGGACCAAAAATATATGAACTCCCTGGGGCTGGGGTACAATGTCCAACTGGGTATAACTTTATTAGATGATAATTGTAAGTTGATTTAAATATAGAATATTTATAAATAAAAATTTAGGCTGAGTTTGTTTTTATTTTTTTAACACTAACCTGACCAATAAATATTTCGAGTTTAATTTGTAAACCCAAATTTAAGTCATAAGCTAATTTTTATAACTCAAGCCCTTCAAGTTTTGAACTTAACTTATTAGACCAAGTGATTTTATACAGTTCTACCCTAAAATAAAAACCTTTTGAATTTAATCAACTACTTCATAAGCCTTCATTGTATATTTAAACCTTTTGGAAAGATTTGGAAAGTAAAAACTCAAACGTGAATATTCCTTCGATATTGTACATTACCAATGATGATTTTAGATCTTACGTTGCCAATATGGGAGTCACAAGTCTTACTTACGAGGGAAGCTACTTTACTTGTAATAAAAATAGGCCGAAGGAGTGAGAAAGTCTAGGAAAGTTTGAGGAGAGCGAAAAGGTGATGGTTACTCCATTCTGCTTTCAACAGTTCTACTCCTGGAGACTAACGCTGAATCCCCGAGCGTGGTCGCTCCGGTTGTTTTGACGGCAACTCCGCAAGCTATGGAAGCCCTCAACTCTAAGGGGCATCCTTCCAAAAAAGGGCACACACGGAAAAGGGACGAGGCCCCTACACTGCCCCCACTGACATATAGCGCCGCAGTGCTCGGGGATTCCGACGAGGGCGGTTCTGTGCCGCCACAGCACTGGTTAGACGACGAACTAGTTGAAGTGACTGAGGGGGATATCACCCCATTCCCGGGGGAGACTGGTGGTAGTTTATAGTTCTCCCAACCTTTCAAAGAAAAACTCGATCGGCAATAGCAACAAGCTGTAGTCGTCAAGCTTTTAGGGCGTAGGGTGGGCTTTCGAGCGTTTAGCTCCCGACTCCATGGTTTATGGCCCCCGCGTGGTCCTCTGAAAATTGTGGACTTGGAGAATGACTTCTTTCTGGTTAAGTTTAAAGATGAAAACGACTATCTCAAGGTACTCACAGATGGTCCATGGGTGATCTTTGGCCAAGCGCTCTCTGTCCTCCGGTGGACCCCGAGTTTCCGCCCAACGACAGCACCCATCTCCTGTGCGGTGGTCTGGATCTGGTTTCCCAATCTTCCGATCGCGCGATATCACCCCATGATCCTTCGGGAGTTGGGCATCACGGTGAAGCTTGATGAGGCCACCCTGCAGGCCAACGTGGGCGTTTCACGCGTATTGCTGTGGACGTCAACCTCAATGTGCCTCTCTGTCCGACGGTGGAGCTGGACAGTGAGATCTTGAGGGTTAAGTACGAGGGGCTACCTTCTGTTTGTTTTGGTTGCGGGGTGCTCGGCCACTCCTCTGAAGCATACCGGCAGCACGACCTTCCAACAAGTTTTGCAAAATTATCTCCGTCTTTACAAACCGGGTATCTTGGTTCTGATGGAACCCGAACTTAGTGGCTCTCGGGCTCAGGATGTGGTTCTTGCCTTAGGGATTGATTACTCCTTCCGAGTGGAAGCTTATGGGTTCTCGGGCGGCATTTGGCTTATGTGGAAAGCGGATTTTCACGTTTCGGTCATTGTCGTGCATCGGCAACTTATCCATACCCAGATTACAATCGGGATGAAGTCTTTTGACTTTACTGCCATGTATACCAGTCCTCAAGTAGCAACCTAGTCCCTGCTCTGGCTCGTTTTATCTTGGATCAGTCGCTCCACTCACCGGCCCTGGATTGTGGGAGGAGATTTTAACGCTAAGCTTGAACTCTCGGATAAGCGAGGTGGCAGTGTTTCAACGAGGGTGGTTAACACTCGGTTTCGGGATTGGGTCCATTAGAGTGGGCTTCATGACTTGGGTTATGTGGGTTCGAAGTTTACTTGGCGGCGGGGATCGGTTCAGGCTCGTCTCGACAGGGTGTTTAACTCGACCTCTTGGATTCAAACTTTCCCCAACGCGGTAAACCATCATCTCCCTTTCTTAGGCTCGGATCGTCGACCAATGCTTCTATAAGTTCTTCAGTCTTAACCTTGCCCTCTCGGTGGCTCTCGTTTTCGATTCCAAAATGCCTGGCTCGCTCATTCGGGATTCACAACGGTGGTCAACAAGCACTGGATCCCAGCGGATGAGTCAATGAGTCACTCTTTATCTCGTTTCTCGGAACACCTCACCCATTGGAACACCCACATGATTACAAACATCATCCATCAGAAAAAATGTCTGGTGGCCAAGCTGACAGGGATTCGGCTAGCCCTGATGGCCGATCCTTCAAAGGCCCTCTTAGATCTCGAGGACAAATTGAGTCATGATCTCATGCAGGTTTTGGGGGAGGAGGAACTTCTATGGCATCAGAAAGCCCATTGTGCTTGGATTTTGCAAGGGGACCATAATACCAGATATTATCACACTGTCACCTTGTCCAAACAAAAGCGGTTGCAGGTTGACTGGCTTAGGGATTCTACGGGACTGTTGGTTACAGACGCGACTCACTTGAGCCAGTTGGTCCGTGACTTTTTTGTCCAACTTTACACGTTGGAGGCCGGGCTGTCCTCCCCCTGCCTCCTCATGGGGCCTTTCTGGCCCTTTTGGTAGAACAGGCCGTCCAACTGGCATGGTCAGTTTAGGACACAGAAATTAAAGCAGTGATCTTTGACATGTCCCCTAATAAAGCCCCAGGCGTTGATGGGTTCAATGCTCTTTTCTTTCAACAACAATGGGAGACGATGGGGCCTGCTGTCGTGGAGTTCATCAAATAGGTTTTCAATTTGGGCAGATGGGAACAGGAGATCAATCAGAGCATTCTGGTATTAATTCCCAAAATCCCAAGTCCGTCTCAGATCTCTCAGTTTCACCCTATTAGCCTGTGTACAATCCTATATAAGGTTATTGCTAAATTCATAGTGAACCGGTTGAAAGAGCACATGCCTCATCTTGTCACTGAGTGATCAATTATTTCTGCAAGTGCACGGAATCGTCCTAGTATCCACACAGCGAATACTTTAAAGTCATCTCCCTCGAGGACCAATTCATTCACCAGTCAAATTAACTCTAATTAATTCCATGCAATCGACAGAAAATTATAAAAATGATTGGAGTTGGGTGATCAATAAATTGTAAGTGATAACAAAACAATCAGGGAAAAGTTCTAATTAATGATTTAGAATTAGGAATAGGGGTTCACCTATTCAAAAGGTTAAAATGCACGATATGAAATTAGTTGAATGTAGGCTATGAAAAAAGTGGCACTATTATACCTATATCTTTTTCTCAAAGTATACAGGAGCATTCGGCTAGAGACACCCATCTCTCAATGTAATGACTCCCTAACCAAATTCATGAAGCAGAAGCAACTTCTAGTCCTCACCCTAGCTTAGGTTATCTCTAACTCAAAACCCAAGGTGTTCACCTTCATAGAGCATGAATCATGGTTCACTCATCAGCATACCCTATGATTCCTAAGGTTGCATATATGGAGATCAAGCATAGAGACAATAATGAAGTTCAAAGAAGATGAACATAGCCCATAAATTCTCATTAAACATTCAAGCATCCATATCATACAAAGCTTCCTTCAAATAGGCTACATCCCTCACCCTAAATGAGGTTTAGTTCCTGAACATTTCAACACAAGTCATACATATAAGAATGCTCAACATTAGGAGTAGAGAGAGAAAGTAGCAGAAAAACAAGAGTGAAAGCCCCAAATCCTTGGGTGAATCCCCAAAATTTCCTACCTCCCTCTTAAATTGTGCCTCCAGAAGTAGTCACTTTGTTTTCTGTGTCCAGCTATTGGTGATAAACGCAAGTGCACGTTTCTATCGTCAAGTAGTAAAAATATCGATCCCACAGAGACCAAATTAGTTAAAAA
>JAOSBP010027015.1:0-10062 GCA_027563825.1 Erythroxylum mucronatum | reverse complement strand
TATAGAGACCTGAAGAGGCTCAGTGAAAGAATACTTGTAAAAGTTTTTGAGAAGTTAGTGAAATCTCAGAAAGTCATATAAGGACTGGACGTAGCCCACGGTTTGGGGTGAACCAGTATAAAAACTACTGTGTCAAACTCTCTCAAATTCTCTCTCTCTCATTCGTGACTTTCAATATTACTTATTACGCAAGTTGTTTTTAAAAAACTTTTACATCGAACAAAGTATTATTTTAAATGAAAATTTTTAAACGGGGTTTAACCAAAAGTTTATCACAATTCAACCCCCCCTTCTTGTGTATCTTGATATTGTTATTAAGCATTGTATTAACGTGTGATCCACTTCACCCAGGACCTGGCTCTGATACCACAAAATGATCACTCACAACAGTCATCTGCCAAGCACATACATTCATGAACATCATACAAATATAAATAAGGATGGCATAATTAATCTAATAAATAATGCAAACATGCTTCAATATTTTTTTCCATATACCTTAAATTCACCTTCAAAACTGGAACATTGATATTCAACACTTAGTGATACAAATTATCAATAAAAATGCAAATGATCCTTCATATACCGATTATTTATGTTTTCATATTGTATTTCGTATTATATCTCTTTACTTTCTTTTTTATGTTAGGCCTGCACATTTTCTGTGGGTGTAGATAACGGGTGTTGTAAATATCCAAAGATATCAAACTATCGACACCAGAAGGTATCAAACTGTGGATACCAGAAGGTACCCGAAGGTATCAAACTGTGGATACTCGAAAGTGTCAATCTGTGGATATGGGTGGTGTCAAACTTTAGTAGCTGCACTATAACCCTATAGGCATGCCTTTCTATCCACAACCAAGACAATAACATTTCGTTTAACCATTTCCAAATTTCACAATTCATATATTAACAAATCATATGATATACATTTCAAGTCATAAAATCTATATCCGTGTTCATACATGTAAGTCATAACTAATCACCATTTGGAGGGTGTCAAAATCACACTTTTATAACCATACTATACATATATGAGTAATAAATATGCATACCAATCATTTATATACAAGTAAGTCTTCTTTGGAATGCATTATACTCAATCTTAAATTTCAATGTTCAATCACCCAATTCATACATGGTAAGTCCTATTTCATTTATTTGTAGGTGTTTGAAAGTCTCATACACATTCAAAATGATTCATATAAGATTTGGTAAAAATCATAAACAAAAACAATGTCACAATCATGACAAACAGTCTCTCCATGCATACCACTAATTGTTCCTTAATATTCATATAGAATAAATCAGAACTGGGTTTTGAGGTCTTATGTGCATTTTTGCTTTATTTCTTTATTTTCTATAGAACCAACAATCAGACCATTTGGACTTTTAAATCATGAGATATAAGCAAAATATCACAAGCTACTCCAAAAAAGGGACAATATCAGGTCACCTTTATAAATCTCAATTTCAAAGGTTATAGAGCCAGAATTAAGTCAGAGTCCCTTCTATGGATATTTAACTCTATGTCTTAGGTTTCATATGCAACTGAAATCACAGAATTTGGAAGTGTATAGGCTGAGTTATGACTTAAAAAATGTGATTTATTTAAGCAAACCCTAGACAGAATTCCACTACAAATGCTCTCTTGTCATAATCAACCAATTTGATCTAAGATAACCCCAAAATAACACTAAAGCAACATCCCATAAACAATTACATATCCAAATGAATCTTTATATCCATTCAATCATACACAAATACAAAAACCTGAAAATTGACAAAGTAGGTTTTCTTTTGGCTTTCCTTCACTTCCTTTTTGGCTTTGCTTGACTCACCAACTAAAAAAAAACCAAAAATATATCTCTCAATCCTACTTCCATCCTGATAATTTCATTCCTTCATAATCAAAGTAAGAAGAGATAAAGGTGAAGAGAAAATCCCTAACTTTTAACTTGATTTCCACCTAAGATTGACTTGATTTCTTACATCAAAAATGATGGGATGAAGAAGGTGAAATGGAGAGGAGAAAAATCTAACCTTAGAACCCCTAAAAATGTTATGCATATCCCCTCTCCATATCCCCATTCCAGAACTTTCAAAACTCACACATATGCTTAATTCCTATTGGACACACATGCGTTATTATTATTGGTCACACATGCCTCAATCCAATTGGTCCATATGTTAACTTTAGAAAATTTACATATTGGTCCTTCTTCTTCCCTTACTTCCCACATTGGCCTAAAATATTATCAATTGTTTTCATTCCTCTATGTCTTAATTTTCTAATGTCATAATTTCATGCAACTAGGTTAATTATTCTGGGAGTTATACCCAAAACACTACAGGTTGTTCAAAAACTGGGACAATAGTCATAACTCAACTTCAATCCAGAATTCAAAAACCTTAGAGGCATAATAAAACTTCGGTTCCTTCATAAAAGTTTTATATTTATGTCTCTAGATTAATTTACAATTAGAATTATCCAATTTTGAGGTATACGAGCCATGATATGGCCAGATTATAGAGGTATGTTCATGTTGAAATGAACAAATTACCCATTTACCCAAATCTTTTACATTATATACCACTATGTCTCTTACTATACCTAGATGCACTTAATTCATTTGTTATGTTCACTTCTTAATGAACCCTAGACAAGCTATAATACTTCTAGGGTATATGTTGGGGCCTTATAAGTTCTCTCATCCCCAAATTGTGAAAAATGAATAAAGGCATTATATTAATACTAGCACCTAAATCATTTAAACATTTAAGAACTTTAAGGTTACTAAATTTTCAAATAATAGTGAAACTCCCAAGATCCTTCAACTGTAAAGGTAGTTTGTTGCTTATGATTCTACTGTACTCCTATGTTAAATATATTGTAGCATATTACTCCAGTTTTGTTTTTATTGGAGATTATTTATTTCAAAAACTTCATTTAAAATAGAATCAGTGCTAATGATTTAGCAAAAGGTATATTAATGTTGAGTTTCTTGGATATAATCAAAATTGTGTTGAATTTATCCTTATTTGTCTTTTTCTCAAGCCTTTGAGGATATGGAGTTGATGGCACATAAGGCTTCACATAGGGAGTCAAACTTTTTTCATGATTAGAGTATATAAAGGATGAAATTGCTACCAATTCCATTATGTTCCCATCTATCATTCTTTAGATCAAAACCAACACCAATGCCAGATAAAGATGAGATTGATGTTGGTATTTTACTATTTCCTCCTTTCTTGAGTTCCCTTTTAGCTTTGTTTAGCTTTCGTAATTCCTCTTTTATAACAACATCATATTCAAATGTTTTGCTACTTTTTAATGTGATGGCACATACTTGGTCTTCAGAGTTTATCTTGGTGTTAATTGGAAGCTTTTTCGACCTCTTTTGTTCACCACTTTAACCAATTAACTTATTTATGTCTCCACTTTAACCAATTAACTTATTTATGTCTCCAAGTTATGAATGGATGCAATATTACATTGCACTAGTTTTTCAAGTTATTCCACTTTATTTAATTTTCCTCTCCTAGCAGACATAACCAAACCAATTTTGTATGGTGGTTGTTAGTAAAATTTAGGTCTACTTTAGAACTTAGTTGGTCTAAACCATTTCTCATTCCTTGCTTTCTTTTATAGGCAATCATATAATTTTCTTGCTCATTATAAGTAAAAGTTACCTTGACATTCATACATATATATATTGGGTGCCCATACATGCCACACTGATAGCATGCCTCTTTATTACCTATATCTCATTTCTAGATCATCTACATTTAACTTGAAAGATCTGCTTTTTATGTTGCCAAATTTGAAGATGTTTGCAACTTATAAAGGGATAACATCTATGAAACTACTTTTCTTGTTAAGGTCTCCATGTTTTCCTTAACCTCATTAGTAGTCTTTATATAGATTATCTCTTAAGATGCAGTGTCTACCAAAGTTTGATTTGCCAAAGCAAGGCCTTCACAGAAAAATTTCATTACCAGTTGAAGGGAGTTTTAATGATGAGGGCTCTGAGAAGAACTCCATAGCACTCCCAATCTTCATAAAACACTTCCCCTTTCTTATTTATAAAGCTTTGTATTTGCACCCTTAATTTATTGGTCTTATGCGGAGGGGGGAAATCTCAACATGAATGCATTGTAAGCCCGATTCTACTCCTCAAAAGAGTCTACCTCAAATGAAATCAACCATTTCCTTACTCAATCACTTATGTATTGGGAAGCACCCCAATCAAAACTCATTTTTTATAAGCCTATTTAGTGGAAGTGTTTGGATCACCCAATAAAAACACTTAATAAATGCGATTATGTCTTTATAAGTAATCCATCAATGGCCAAAAGTAAGTGTAGATGTATTTAATTAAGGTCATAGTTCCTCGCCTTTTGAATTAGTCTAATGTATGAGGGACTTGCACTAATCAATGGAAAATAGATTTCGCTTATGTGCATCCTTCATGGTTATTACTCCATATCCACAATTAGACTATCTTCTTAATGTGTAGCTATCTCTTGTTTCCTTATCATTATATTCTTTTTGTTAGGTCATTCAATTTTAGAATGAAATTCAAAATAGTAAATCTAAGTTATTATTCTTGGATCGCTTATCTCACATCAGTTATTTGAAACAAACAAAATAAATCAAAATTCAAAGGAAATAAAAAATAATATTAAAAATAAACAAAAATTGAAATCACATTTCCTACAAATGGCACAAAAAACTTAATCAATTTGTATTTTCCATAAGCGTACAAAGTCAATTATAAATTACTAAACTAGAGAATAAAGAACTAGTCAATAAATCTATTAATTAGTTAAATAAATAAAATAAATAAATTCAATCGTGTATTGGAGAGATTTAATTACTAAAATAAAGCAAATAAAGAAACAAAGGTTAATAAATAAATGTTAGGGATTTAGGGTTCACTTATAGGGACATTGACTTATCATACATAATTGATTATATAAGTTGAAATAACAAATAGGCTAAGGTATCTATACCCTTCCTTGAGATACAAAAGTGTATCTAATTAGGTAACTACCACGTCTCAATAGGTAATTCAATCTAATTAAACTCATTAAGGAAAGCTAATCTATATAGTTATCATTAACGTTTAAGATACTATCGTTCTCTAATGCCTAATGATATCTACTTCACCTGTCAAACCTTTATACAAACCTTGAGATTGAATCTATGGTGGGAAATAATAAAATCAACATTAACAAAGAACTGAGTGCGTCAATTGGAAACAGCCTCTCTATTAATTAGGGGTAAGGCTGCATATGACTAGACCTCCCCAGACCCTACGTATCAGCGAGATTCATACTAGGAATTGTTGTTATTTATAAATAATTGAATAATCCTTTCAAGATTTTAGTTGAGTTCTTAAGATATTAGAATTCTTGAAATGAAGTAACGGTACACTCTTAAAATACAAGGTCTCAATCTTTTGAAACATTATGATGCCTAAAAAACTACTTAGAAAGGAAATTCTAACATATGGTTAATGCTTTCAAAACCATTCGAACATCCTATCCTTCTATAGAAATTCAACTTACACAAAACCCTTAAATCATATAAACTATCTCATCTAATGTTATTCAAACCCACATAAAACATAATGGAGTGAATCATTATGATCATATTTTTAGTAAAAATTCTTGCTTTTTTTGGATAATCTCCAATTTTAGTTTTGGTAATCTTACTCACTCCTCTTCTCTAGCTATCTAGTTTAGGGAAAAACTGAATTGACTCTAACTAAAATTATTCTCATTGTAAGAAAAAGGCAACAGGAAAAGGTGGACGTAAAAGACTATTGGGTAAGGAAGAAGTAAAAGGTATAATGACTAGTGATTTGTTTTAACCAAAATTTCAAAACACAAAGTTATAGAATTTCATTTTAAGACAAGTCAATTCAGGCTTTCAATTTCTAATCATAAAGTCTAAGTTTGACTCAGGCTTAAAATCTTTTTTAATTATTTTTATAGTCTAAATATGGCTGAAAACCTAATCAACTCAAGCAATGCCCATTAACTTTGAGGTAGGATTAAGCCAAATTTCCATCCCAAGCTTTAATAGATATATCTTTTCTTTTTGAAAGCTCCATATTATATCATATCTAAAAATTTATTCTCTTTAAAATGCATAATATTTTTTGGATATTGTTGTCCCCTGAATTTTTTTTATTTGACTAAGCATGATTAGATGATTTTTGGGGTCTTGATAGATTAATTTGTGTTAGAATTTCTTTGAAGAAGTCAACTTATGATTTTGGTGATTGATTAGTGTGCACTCACCATCATTGTGGAATGACAGCAAATGACCCTTCAGGAATAGAAGTACAAGGTTTTTGACTCCGGACGTTGCGCTCCGGAATCAGAGTCCAACAGATATAAATAATCTTACAATGCTTTTTAAATTCCTAGAAGTTCTTCATTTAGATGATAAATTTACACCCTCTCTCATTGCCTTTTAAATCACTAAGAATGGCTTTCTTTTAAGAACACCGATCCTATCATATGATTTAGAACCTAAATGGGAAAATTTTCTAGTTTAGAAAAAAAATTTCTTTTGGCTTTAGGTTGAGTTATATAGTTAGGTAATCAATATAGGAATATGGATCATGTTTACAGTGGGTTCAAACGATAAGTTTGTAATGGCATTGTTTAAATTCTTCAAAAATGAGTAGGTTTATATTTGTATATTTTAAAATTTATAAGGACTATTTATCCATTTTTTGAACCATGAAAAAATATATGGGAGTAAGTGAAACTATAAAGTATATATCGAGATGTAGGTTTTGGTAACGGGATGGTTTATTTAGATCTTATATAGATAGTGTGTCTATGAGTTCCACTTGTAATGTTCCTGGACATACTTTGCCTTATGAACCCTTTGTTAACTACTTTAATAGCAATAGGTAGCTTAAAGGTTTATTGCATAATTTTCTTTAATCTTAGGAATTATTGTTAAAGATTTTTAAAGGAGGGGAATTTAAAAGAATGCATGAAAGGTTAATACCTTTTTATTGGTAAATCAGGGCAGGATCCAATCTTGTGTGTAGTGGAATAATAAATAAAATTTTTTATATGATTTCCTAAAAGCCAATTTCATTAAATCTATAACAAGATTAACACATAAAATATAATAAATCATGGATCTTAATTTGTACCTTATTGCAAGGTTTAATCATTTTCTTGTCATTTCCTTCTGATCGTTTCTAAAATTTGTCATCTCAACTAGCATAGCCATATAAGTGTCCAGCCTCTAAGGATATCTATAGAATATATTGAGAGAACTCTACAACCATTATGGAGAGGGTTAAGTAAGGAGTGCTAGCTCCCTTAGAGCTTAAGCCTATGTATTAAGCTTTAGGCATTTTATTAATTTAATTGAAATTAAATTCTAATTTTAATTAAACTTTAACTAGAATTACAATTAATTCTAGTTAAATGCCAATTATTCCCAAATAAGATCCAATATCTCATACTAATTTTTATATATCATAAATTTTCTCAAACTTTATATTCAACTCCAAATTGATTAAAAGACCATTTCTCTCTTCAACTCATTCTTTGTATGTGACTTATTAGGTTCCTAAATATATTGATAATAGATATAAGACCCTAAATCATATTTAGGATTCGATAAATTAAACTCCTTTAATTGATATTTAATTCTATAACTAAATAATTTATATCTATAGATCAAGATTGGCATCTAACAACACATCATGACCACCTTAATATTTAGGAATGTCAAAGTAGTTTTGACTACTCTTTTTGTATGATTTTTTGTCTATAATTCAATCCTTTCATCATACAATCTTTCAATTAGACATAGAACGTGGAAATAATGTATACTCTATTTCAATCCAATCGCTTTAGTTCTCAACCATTAGTAACTGATTCAATTAATGAATTTGAAAATTATTTTCAAAGTGTCATTTCACCTTAGCCAAGGATTTCCTAAATCAATTCTAATTAAGAACAAAACATTTTCTCTAATTACTTCAAGGTGATGAATCCTACATGGATCACTTAACTACCTCCATATAGTTTATGTTATATCTAATAACTACTGAATAAACTACCCTTGACTACAATAGACCATAAGTAGTACCAAAACCTAGCAATCTTTATATAAGATAGTTTGGTTATCTCAATTCAAATAATCACTTATAAAATCATTAAATGAGAATTTTCATAGACATACAAGTGATATTCCAAATGGAAGTCTAAATATAGATGTTTTACTTGTTATCTAACAAGCACCTATATGTTTGTTTAATTATTTTTATACTTTAGCTTATGAGATTGACTACTTCCTTCATAAGAAAGAAACATAACATGTGCTAATCTTTTTATACTTTATTAATATCCAATATTAATAGAATAATAATTATCGAAAACAACCTCTTTATTAGTTAAGGGTAAGGCTACATGCTTTAGGACTTCCCCAAACCCCATGTCTCAGCAGGACTTTAATTTGGATGTTGTTGTTATTTTTGATGATTTAATATAAAAATAATTATAAACAATTTAGGGATAATAAATAAATATAATATGAATCTCTTAATTACAATCTCATCATAATTTTATTTGCAATGTATATTTTTCCTATGGACTTTACCATATACATCTGAATATGCATAAGATAAAAAATGTCATTAAATAATTATGTATCTAAACTATAACCAATTGATTGGCTATAAAGCATAAACCAACAATCTTCCACTTACACTAAGCCAATTGTTTAAGTATCCTATATCATATCTCTATATGACGATCACACTACTGTTGGGATAGTGGTTTATTGAGAGAATTTAGCAAAATTCTCTATAGTGAACACTTGCTTAAATCTTACAATTTTCATCTTAACTATCATTATAATTAAGAGAAACTACCTAAATACATACTTGGGTCTTTGATGAGACATTAACTCCTTTTATATCCCTAATAGCTTAAATGTTTTATAGTAAATTACTATCTTGAACAATATAAGGAACTATACCAAGTTCATTAGAGAAATTCTTGATCTATTTTATCATTTCCAATAAATGAAAATATATTTTGTCTTGATTAGCAATTAATGCTACATTGGGACCTTTCAAATCTTAAAATAATATTATTCCAAGTAAAATATAACTTAATTAGTATTTTCTTCTAAGACCAATATCAATATAAAGTTGAACTCAAATATCAATTCATACATAGAATAATGGATATCTTTAATATTTCACAAGTATTAGATATCTTAAATACTAAATATCTATAATACATGATTTATGTACTTAGACAAGAATAGGTAAACAACTTCTGTATCTATCTCTATAGATCTAATTCTTAGAATTAAGTTGTTACTTTTTATATCCAACAAAAGTTATTCTTAGATAATAATATTTTCAACACTGAAAATATGAATTGTTTGTTCTCCTTGAGTATTATATCTTTAAATACTCTGATGAAAGAGGATAGTTATACTCCTGCTAACCTTCTTGTAGACATGACAAATTCACAATCATCTTTTAAAAAAATCTTTGGGTTCATCATGAAATTTAACATCTAGTAACCTTTCAACTATACATCAAATATATCAACAAAGACACTTGTTCCAATTTCATCATGAAATTTAACATCTAGTAACCTTTCAATTATACATCAAATATATCAACAAAGACACTTGTTCCAATTAGATGTATTATCATGAGATTTGAGCTTTTCAAATTTATTCTTACTCCTACTACTTATCTTAAGAATCATTCTCCTATAAGAATATATTGAAACAAATTTGCTTAATGGATCTATAAAATTATATCTAATCCTTTGGATATCTCATAACCTTTTATTATCTAATTTACTTCCAAACTTACTGAATAATAAATGCTTCAACTAAGAATCACCTCCCAAAACCATTAAATTTGACTCTTTCAAAATCTTAACATTTCATATCTAATACGAAAACTTTCTAATTGATTTAATTGGAACTATTGAAGTTAAGTTATTATACTAGGCATAACTACAGAAGAAATATACAATATATCA
>JAOSBP010027004.1:0-10062 GCA_027563825.1 Erythroxylum mucronatum | reverse complement strand
AGGTCATCATATGATAACGAGGAGCAAAAGTGGGATATTCAAGCCCAAGGTCCCATTTATTGGAGTAGCATTGAGGACTGAAGATTATGAACGAAGTTCAGTGAATGAAGCACTACAATCAACTTATTAGAAGAGAGCAATGTAGGATGAGAATGACGCTTTGATTCACATCAAAACATGAACATTAGTTCCATTCTCTAGGCAGAAAAATGTAGTAGATTGCAAATGTGTGTTTAAAAATAAGTATGGAGTTAATAGAGAAATAGTGAGGAGAAAATCAAGGTTAATAGCAAAAGGGTTCAACAAAGCCCCGGTAAGGATTTTCGTGAAACATTCAACCCTGTCTATTGCTATATATTTTGACTGGACTTAAGGCAACTAGACATTAACAATGCTTTTCTCAATGATTTTCTACAAGAGACAGTATTCATAAGTCAACCAAAAGGCTTCAAGGATCCCAACAAACCAAACCATGTATGCAAACTCACTAAGGCCATATATGGGCTACGTCAAGCTCCACGGGCACGGCTTGACAGATTATCCTCTACTTTGGTGTCGTGGGGTTTTCATAATACAAAAAGTGACAACTCTTTGTTTATCTATAGAGAAGGATCAAAAATTGTGCACCTGTTGATATATGTTGATAACATACTTTTAACTAGTAATGACCAAAACATAATGAAAACATTTATCAAACAACTCAATGAAGTATTTACTTTGTAGAATGTTGGCTCACTCCATCACTTATTAGGAGTCAAAGTAATACAGAATGAATATAGACTATTTCTTAGTCAGGAAAAGTACATCATGGATCTCTTACATAAATTCAAAATGTAAGATGCTAAACCTTGTCTTACTCTAATGGTCACCAGAAGATACTTGTCAATCCCAGATGGAAAACCTATGTATGATGCTTCTCAGTTTTGAAAAGCAATTGGAGGACTTCAATATTTAACTAACACGAGATCGGATATTTCATATTCAATGAATAAGTTAAGTCAATTCATGTCTTCACCGATAGATCAACATTGGAAAGGAGTCAAACGAGTACTGAGATACCTAAAAGGGGCCAAAAATCTTAGATTGCACATCAGGCGATCCAACTTTCTTGACATCAATGGTTTTTTGGATGCAGATTGGGCTACTAGTACCCATGGCTGGGTACTGTGTATGTCTTAGTGAAACGCTGATCTCGTGGTTATCCAAGAAGCAAAGAGTAGTGTCACAATCAAGCATAGAGTTAGAGTATTGAGCTCTGGCCGATGTGGATGATGAAATCGCTTAGATAAGGTCTATTGTGCAAGAAATGCAGTTCCCTTTGAAGAGATATCCCATAATTTGGTGTGACAACTTGAGCGCAAGTGCATTGGCCTTAAATCTATTTTTTCATGCTAGATCAAAGCATATAAAGATCGATGTCCACTTTGTGCGATATCAAGTTTTAACTAAGCAACTTATAGTCTCATATGTACCTCCTCTTGGGCAGATAGCTGATGGTTTCACAAAGTCTTTAACTCACTCCAAGTTCACTTTCTTCAGAGATAAACTTGGGATTTGCCCCATACCCTTCTTTTGAGGGGAAAAGTTGAGTAGAATAACAAAGATGAGAACGGGTAATATATGTTGTGTTGATGATGAGTATTATGCATGCTGCTATAATAAGCATATTTGTATATTATAATATGTACAATAACTAATTTGATAGGTTACGTGTAGATTACTCTTTATAGGTTATTGTATACGTGTTAACAGATCCTTGATTTAGTGTAACCAACTTGTCCTTATATGTACAGTAGTCTAATAATGAAAGCTATGCAGCCTTCTGCATTCATTTAACATACCTTTCTCTTTATTCTCTATCTATGAAGAACTCCAAAAGGTAAAGGAAGTGCTGCCTAAGTGCGTGTGACTTCCTCCACTCATTTCAATCATAGCTTCTTGCATAAAGGTGGTGTTTCTAACTTAGAGGGTTCGTTGTACTTTAAGGCTTCGTTACATGAGTCTTCACTAGGTAGCTCCCTTCCACTTCTCCTAACCCCTAGCCTTTGATTCTTTCATAAGCCTTTACAATTATGATAACCTCTATCTTTGTTTCATCTCTCTATCAAGATCTCTGCCTTTCAGAAACGTTCCTATGTGCATTCTGATATTTTCAAAAAGGGTACTCATAAGAGATGAGCAAAATAGGGCTCTATTAGAGACGATCCTTCTATTTCTCTCCTCCCAGATGTCCTTAACTAAATAACTCAACAATATCCTGTAAATCTATGCCCTGATAGTATTATGTGCTTTTATCCAATGTTTGCTCCAGTTGGATAACACTTTCCTATATATGTAGGGGATTCACTATGCCACATGTTTCTATTATATTTTCCTATATGTTGTTTAAATAATAGCATATAAGAACATATGTTTGATAGATTCAGTCTTTTTCACACAATGTGCACCTGTTAGGGAATGAAATGAATCTACTGAGTTAGTCTTGTGTGAGAAGCTGCCCTCGAATGGCCATCCATAAGGTTAGGGATGCTCTCAGGAAGGTTTTGATAAACCAAACTAATTCATGCTAACTTACATTATTTTCCAACCCCCAGATTAAATTCCTTATCGTTTTGTTATTAAATAATCCATTATTAACCCTCAACCATATGATCACTTCATCTTCCTCCTCTGAAAGATTGAAACTGAGGAGAAGATTTTTCACCGATATGTCAGGAAATATCAATCATATAATTTCCTTATCGCTAAGTCCATTCTAGATCGTATATTCCCTCTGGAAATGTTGCTTCAGCTCTTGAAGTTGTGTTTATTCATATAGAACCCGTATATCTAGCCATTTATCAAACCAGAAGCTTGCTTCCTTCCCATCTCCCACCTTATGCCTTGCAAGAGGTTTGATTGTCTCCTTTGTTTCAATTATGTTCTTAAGAGTAGGTGAACCCCTCTCTGGAATCTTGACATTCTAGATGTTATCTTTGGTTAGGTATTCATTCTTAATCCAATTCACCTATAAGGAACTTTCCTTTTTGAATAGTCTCTAGCGTCTCCTTGCTAACATTGTTAAATTGACTACTTGAATTAGAATAAGACCTAGTCTCCCTTGTTTTCTAGGTTTTCAATTTGATGTTAGCTTTAGTCTTGCCTTGTCTGTTGTCATTCCACAAGAAATCCCTCAACAACCTGTTAATGATTTTTATTACCATGCTTGGAAATACCAAGTGTGAGGTCCAATAAATGTTGATTAAAGAAAGGACGGATTCAGTCAATTGTAGGCAACCTACCATAAAAAGGAATTTCATGCTCCAATTATGAATTATCCTCCTAATCTTATCCTCAAGTGGTTTGAGGTTCGAATATCTATGCTTTATAAAGTTTACCAATATTCCTAGGCATGTAAAAGGAAATTGTAGTGCCTTTATACTTGTAATATAAGAAAACCACTTAGCACTATGTGTTGCATTGGCACACAAGTACATTCCACTCTTTTGGATGTTTACTTCAAGACTCGAAACATTTTTGAATATTTTCAGAGTTGTAACAAGTGAATTAATCGAGTGATAGTCAGCTCTTGAGAATAGGAGTAAGTCATCTATGAAATTAACATTTAGAATACCACATTTTTTACACTTAGAGTGAAATTCAAAGAAGGAGCTCTTCTCTGCAACCTTGACCGGCAACCTGTTCAGAAACTCCATTGCTATAGAGAAAAGGAGAGGAGACATAAGATCCGCTTGTCACAAACCTCTAGCCTCTTTCATTTTGTTGGAGGATTCACCATTGATTAACACATTGTAAGAGACTCTAGTTATACATTGTTCTATCCATATGATAAAGATTTTAGGGAAGTTGTACACTTCCATGCAATTGATGATGAAATTCCAGTTTAAGGAATCATAAGCATTTTTGAATTATGTCTTGATTGTGCAGTTATTCTTTTCATTTTTCCTTGAGTAATTTCTCAGCAGCTCCTGTACATGTAAAATGTTATCTCCAGTCAGCCTACCTGAGATGAATGCACCTTGATACTTTCCTATATGTTTAGGAAGCACACTTTTCATTCTTTATGAGAGCACCTGTGCTATGATTTTATAGATTGGGTTACAACATGCTATAGGACGAAAATCATTAACTCTTTCTTGTTTTTCCCTTTTTGGTATTGTTTCGAAGAACAAGGAGATGAACATGGCTCGTGACTGCTCATAGACTTTCTCTAAAGGATTCACTTTAATAGGGTCTTTAGTTAGCTTCAACACCGGGAACAAGTTTCTCTGTGTCAGATTCTGTTAATAGAATGCCATATCTAATAGCATCCAATAACACATCAATCCTGAAAAGAAGAAGAAGAATATCATAAGTTTAGCAGTAGTATTAGAAACTGTTGCATGATTTTTCTTTAACAGTACCAATTAAATGGATATCATGGACTTCGAAGAAAGAATTTGACAAGATTGGATAGTTATTGATAGCTTTAAACTTGGTAATCTTATGTTCTTAATTCGGATCCTCATCCACATTAATCTTAAGAACACATCTCATATCAGAAAGATCAGTTTTAGCTTCATCATTTCCAAGATCAGGTTTAATTATTGCGGTGTAATGAGCAGTTTCAGGCATCTTCCTTAAATAGTATAACGTTAACGCAGTTGGAAGAGCCCCCATTATTAGTACCACCCTCCATAGAAAATTTTCATGAGAATCTTGAAAGATTTTGGAAAGAACCATTGGGATTAATCAGGAGACGATGATCCCATCACCTTACATCGTAAACAATCCAGATAAGAAAGCACCTCGACTCTTCCTGTTACTGTACTCTCTCATGATCGTGGCATAAAGAGGGTAAGTTCTACCGAGACCAAAACCTAACCAAAACTTGAACAAACACAGAGCACCAATAACAGCTCCAGATGATCAAAATGACACGCTAGATAAAATGACACAGAAGAAATTGATTACAAGAGTCAATGCATAAACTTTTTTCCGACTGATCCTATCACCAACCCAATTGAAGTACAACTGACCAAAGCAAGTTCCAATTAGTACCATGCCGTAAAATAGGTTATTAACGTATTGTAGGAGTGTACCAGGATGTTTAATGAGAGGATTATAGAAGCAAATCGTCCATGGCATTGAGAAGAGATAAATTGTTAGAGACCATCTTTGTTAATGATGGTGGTCGGAGATTGAGTCACTTTATACTAGTGTTCTTGCCCTTCCAACTTCGTCCTCAACCTAGATAATTGCAAGGAACTTTCAATTATTATTTGGGTTAATAGCTAGTACTAAAAAAAATCCTACACTTAGGCAAGTAATTATAACTTCAAAATTTAAAAGTTACAATTAAATACTTGTTTTTTCAATTTTTCTCAAATATAACCCGATGTTAGCGTTATGGTAAACTTAGGATGCCATATATAATGCCAAATCTATTTCAAAATTTAATTTAGGGTTAATTATCAAAAAATCTCAAACTTTTGTCAATTTTTCAATTATAGTCCGAACATTAAAAGGTAGCAATAAAATACTCAAACTTTCAATTTTTTTTCAATTCTAGCTTGAACTTCAAAAAGTAGCAATAACATGCTCAAACGTTCAATTTTTTTCAATTCTAACTTGACATTATTATTTTTGTTAAGTTTGCTAACGTGATTGGATTCGTGTTTCAGAGACCTTAACTATTAATACACGCCAGCCAAAATTAACACAACAAATAAAGATTATGAAACAACATCGTTTAATCACATAATTAAAACGACATCGTTTAATCACATAATTAAAACGACGTCGTTGTTTAAAAATGACCTAAATCAGATTATGCAACCCCGACAACCTTATGCTTTAATTTCATTTTCAGTTTGTTCTCTCAATGCCCTCACCCTTCGATTTTCAAATTACGCAGCTGCAACGCCCTCACACTAAGGGCATTAAGAGAACGAACTATAAATGAATAACTTATTGGTGTAGTACGTTGTAATGCGAGAGTAATTTGGAACATTAGAAGAACAAACAGAAAACAAAAGGTTGAGAGTATCGGGAGAACAACAGATAACGTTGGCTAGAATTGGAAAAAATTAAAAATTTGAGCATTTTATTGCCACTTTTTGAAGTTTGGGATAGAATTGAAAAAATTGAAAGTTTGGATATTTTATTTTACTTTTTAAAGTTCGGACTATAATTGAAAAATTGACAAAAATTTGAGCTTTTTTTTAATTAAAGGGTTAATTACCAAAAAAAGTTTAAAAACCAAAAATCTTAACCTACCTTTCCCTCTCTTCTCCCCCTCCTAAAACCTTAAGTTAATTGAACTTTATTTTGCTAAGGATGATTTTGATGGTAATTAAAGTCCCCTTTTTTCTTCACTCACTCATTTCAAACATAGTCCCAATTTTCTTTAGTTTGAAAATTTTTTATTTTCTTTCCACTTTTTGACTTACTTTCTCTCTCTAAAAAGTTTTTAACCTATTGTGACTACCAAAATTTTCACCAACACTCTACAACTCACAGCGAATAGGCAATGCCAAAACCGCCGTAACAATAACAACAAATCGTTACTTTGCCTCCCTATTCTAAGATACTCTATAAGTAATATATTAATTAACTACTACGAAAGTCGCAACTTGTATGGGATGGCGAGGACTGGTGAACGGCTACCAAAAAAAATAAAACAATGGGTGCTACATCTCTGACGTCTGGTGCTTCGAGAGGGAGAGATAGACTACGAAAGTTAAAACTAGCAACAATGCCAATTACTTTTTAAGTGAAGCGGTGCAAAGAACGAGAATAGAGGAAGAAGAAGACCTTACGTTTTTTTTGTAATTATTCATTTATTTTTGTTGTTGTTTAATTTTATTTAATATTATTTTGTTAATTTATTGAATAATAATTAATTACAATTTACAAAATTATGACGTATAAATTCATAACACCTGACTTCTTAAGTGTCATTAAACACGTCTAATGTGGCTTGCTACGTTAGTTTTGTTAACGGAGACACTAATGTCATACTATATTTGAGAAAAATTGAAAGTTCTGGTATTTAATTGTCACTTTTTAAAGTTCAAGTTATACTTAAAAAATTGGAAAAAAAGTTTAGAATTTTTTAATTAACCCTTGTTATTTTACTCAAATTTGTAATGCTCAATTTTTAATTTGTAATAATTTAATATTTAATTTTTTGTTAATGTTAATGATGTAATTACTATTTTTACTACCTTACTATCACATATTATATCTATATTAAGTATGAATGCTATCATTTAATAAATACAGATATCGAAAATTCTAAAATAATTATATATACCTTTATATGTTTAATTCGTGATGATTTTATAAGTTTTGATATTTTTAATTTATTAAATAAATGTGTCACATATAAAGCTTATTATTTAATAAAATTTATATGTGACACATTTATAATATTTATAATATGTGACAGTTACATGATAAAAGTAGTAATATGACGTGCGTCGGCATCTTTTCTACATCAATGAAAAGCTTAATATCGAAATATTTTTGTTAAAAATTGAAACTTAGATCTTTTTATTATTATTTTTTAAAATTTAGGCTAATATTATAAAATTGAATAAATTTTGAAATTTTTTTATAAGCAATCATTTTTATAAAAAATTAATGGTGTTGAAAGCTGGTTTTGGCAAGTTGTGGTTTGTCTGTCTTCAAGAACCCGCCAAGTTTTGATCAACTTCGGTTTTGGACGTCATAAATAAGGATATATGAGCCCTTCAGGTTGTAGTTTTCATGGGGGTTTCTCGGTTCCTTCACTCCATTAAAACGATTGGAGCATTTTAAGTTATTCCATTTGTGTCGATTTCTTCGTTCGATTATATATTTTATGGGAAAGATGAACAGAAATGGTCTTAATTTGATATGAATATTTAATAAATGATAATGGTTTAGTTAATGACTTGGTGGGTTTATTTTTAATATTAATTTCATTGACTTAGATAATAAAATAACTTGATTGAAGAAATTTTAACGTTTTAGTACTTGGAATTACCTCCTCAAAAATTGGAAGTTTTTGTTTTTCCCAAGTTTTGCCAAGGTTGATGTTGTAAATTCCTGAAAAATTATAGGACTACTCATCCATAATCCATTAGCTAAGTATTACAAATTTCTTTAGTAAACGAGACAAGTGATAAGATAAATTCAATAAGCAACGAGCTATTTTATATTCTGGTATGTGAAGTAGTCTTCTCTTTTAAGAGTCGAACAATAATTTGTCCAACAAATATTAAAAAACTTACTCATGTTGGATATCAAATTGAATTAAACAAATATACACTAACAGATAAAATATTTAAATAATTAAGAAACTCAACATTGCACACCATGAAATTCCGGAACAAATTTAGAAAGAAAAAGTTTCAAACTTTAAAGACGAACCATTTGATTGTAAAGCACCCGTCATCCGTCACAATAAAAAGGATCATTTCACTACAATAGCTTAAGCTATTGTGTGAGATCAACTTAATTGGTTTTATATATTCACTAACAAACCTTCTCAAGTAAAAGCCTTTTGGGCTTTAAACTTGCACAAATTCAATTTACCTTCTGCTGAATAAAAGGTAAATGTTAGGATTTGAACTCACGACTACTTAGTCAAAAAAAATTTGATACCATATTAAGTGAAGTGACCCTTTCACCATAATAACTAAAGTTATTATATAAGACCTACTTAATTAATTTTATATATTCACTAACAAAAAGATTCTAAGATTTAGGACTTCACATCAAGCTCATTTTCAATCTTCTCGATAAGAGGCGTCTTCTTACGACTCTCTCCATCTTGGTTCTGCTAAAAGCCTCGAGCTTTGGTATATTGTTACTGAAGCAGAAGAAGAAGAACCTGAAAGAAAAGAAATACCAAATTAGAAGTTTTAAAAAACTCACCTCATAAAAAACCAAAAATCAACCGCTTTTTGCACTTAGAGTCACTCCGATTAGAAAATGCTTAATGTGAGGGTTATCGTTGACACCGTTTGCAACTTCTCAACTCCGATCGGTGAGGCCGCATGTTTTGAGGCAAGAATTGAAAAGAAAAAAGAAACAAATAAGAGGGAAGAGAGGAGTTTTGTGATAACATAATAGATGTAAAAAAGATGACAATTGTGTTTCAATGTTGAGTTTGCTAAAGAAGATAATAGGGATAAGAAAATAAGAAATTGTTGTTTTTCCTGTATAAAATAATTTATTGGCAAATTACAAAGAAATGATATTTTTCTGATTTAATAAAATTACTGTGGTTTTTTTATTTTCATAAATAAAAAAATTGCATCTGACGAGATGTATTAGTTGCTTGTTTTTTTTAAACAAAAATCACAACAAAAAATAGAAGAAAAATAGATAATAAATTGATGACTTGACTGATTCATGTTTTTAACTTAGTATTTGGAAATATCTCCTCATATATTGGAAATATCTCCTCATATATTGGAAATCTAAAAATAGTACTTGGAAGTTGGAATTACCTAAAAATTGGAAATTGAAAATTAAAACTAAAAAATCTAATGCATCACAACGATAGTAGGAATTAGGAATCCAACACTCAAATCTTAATAATAATAATAATAATTATTATTATTATTAAGAAGTAGAGTGATATTTTCTTATTTTAAATGAGTATTTTGGAATTATATATATGGTAAAATCCCAATTTAGCATTAGGACTTTTTCTGGGACATATAATTAAGAACTTAGTAATTTTTTTTTTGGTAAATCAGTAAATATATTTAAAAAAAGGGGTTATGTACAAAGGTAGAAAAACCCAAGAAGCCACAGGCGGCTCGCAAAGCAAAAGGAAGAAGCCACAAGCGGCTCTCCTAAATAACGAAAGCAAAAGCTACAAACGGCTCACAAAATAAGTAGAAAAGCACTATGAGAGAAGTCACCAGGAGTGCCGCTGGAGAGGGGACACCAGAATCCAAGACCAGGAGGTGGAGGCCATGCTCAAACTGCTTGCGGAAAGAAGGGACCAGGAAAGCCCCTAAGAGTCCAACTGCCGGTCAAGAAGGAGATCAGCAGGAGCTAAAGAAGCATCAAGAAGGGGGT
>JAOSBP010026757.1:0-10074 GCA_027563825.1 Erythroxylum mucronatum | reverse complement strand
ATGAGTTGTGTTAGGGTAAGATTTGGAAACAAAATTGGTAGTTGATCTGGAAAATGTAGCAGCAACATGATCTCTGAGTATGCTTCTATGTTTTAGCCATAACTTTTTCTCTAGTTATCCAAACGAGTTGATTCTTTATTTGGATTAAAATAGAGACATATGCCTACATTTTCCATGAAGACATCGAATTTAAATTCTATCTTTAAGAGTGCCCAAATTTGACATGAAATGGAGAACTGGGTGCAGTACATTGCTGAATGAATGTATATGTTGTGTTCTGTTTTAAGTGCATGAGAATGTGTTATATTTTGAGTGTTTATCATCAAGTAGGGAATATGAATTGTGTATGGATGATGCTGGGTTGAAAGTAGGTATATTTTAAGAAGTTATCCATTTGAGATGATGAATCAAATGAGTTGAGAGTTCAGAGTTGAGAGTTTAATAAAATCTAATTGGTGTTTGAATTGTTATGAAGTCATATTTCATTAGGAGAGGTGACTTTGGGAAGATTATGAGTGAAAGTGATGTTAGGATGGTTGTAGGATCTATTGGAGATATTTTGGAGAAGGAAAATTTAGTAAAAATCTGAAGGATACACGGTCAGGCCGTGTAAATCAACACTGACCGTGTATTCTAGATGCAAAACAGCCATCAAACCCGTGGGGTACACGGTCTGCCCATGTAACTCCACACGGTCCGTGTGTTTTGATCTTCCAAATGGCAAAATCTACCTTTTGAGTCTTCACAAAGTTATATATCTAGATGTTCTCTTCGAAATCGTTCTAAGAAGACCCTAATCCGATATCTCTAGTGAAAGTTAATTCAATTGTCCCAAAATAGGTACAATATGATTAAGGACATAATCATGTTTGATTCTTTTGTCCATAACTTCACTATCCGACCTCCAAATGAATTTATTCTTAAACCAATAGATTCCTAACACATTTATCTATCTCCTCATGAAAATGGGTAGCATTTGGAATTTATTTGAAAAAGTTTGATTGAAGGAAACTGAGGGAATATGTTGGAATAGTATGAACTGGTATAATTTCATTGAACATGCTTAGGTATTTCGGTTATATCTTGATTTGTAGATTTCTAAATGAGTTGATTTTTAATTTGGAGTAAACTAGAGACATATTTTTACTAGTTATCTGAAGAAGTCAAATTGAAATTTAGTCTCTAATACTTTCAATCTCTGGATGGAAGTTGAGCATAGTGTACTGTTTTAGTATAAGAACAGTCTATAAATGTTTGAGAATAACTTTAGAATTTCTGAACAAAATTGAATGATTTTGGTGTCATTAGAAACTTGATACAATGGGGAAAATTTTTCTAGAAGAAAATGTTGCCAAATTACTTTGTTTACATTGTATAATTGATCATGGAAAATAGACCCAAAGGTCTAGAAATTTGGAGAAATTTATAAGAAAAAAGGAGAGTTTGGATTATGTGTAATCTTGTAATGTTGGAATAACATTAGTGAATGAAGTGTTGACATCAAAGTACCAAAGGTATGAGTTTGTTTGGAAATAAAGATAGTCACATGAGTGAGGTTGTGATTTAAAGAAGAGAAGTAAAGTGTATCAAATTATAGTGAATGAGAATTTGATAATAAGACCAAAGAATGCTAACAATGAAATGACAAGTAATTGAGTTATAAAATGAGAATTGGGATAAGATGTGAAATTTGATAATATACCCAGGATTGTCATTGAGCATGCATTGTGCATAGTCCATATACACATTTGTGTATAAATAAATGCTTATAATTGTGCAAAGTTATTAATGTGTGTGTGCAATGTTTATATTGCATAATTTGATGTGCAGGATAAATGTCCGCATTCAGACGTTTCAAGAACTTGGAAGCAGATGCTAATTTGGAGCATACTGTGAGTCGACCTAGATGGTCTCATTCACTGTTTGTTGTGTTTTAAAATTTTGCTTTGAATTGCTATTGAAATGAAATGTGATTGTTTAAATGTCTGAGGAGTTGATAAATGCATGAATAATAATAGAAGTGCTTCTTGTATGTTAATTTAACCAAATATGTGAAACGCAGATTGATTGTTAAATGTCAGACTGAGTTCCGAAGACAAATGTGGATATGCATATAAATGAAAAAGTGATTCTCAACTTTAATGTTGAATACCGGACTAAGGTCCGATGACATGTGTAAAGTGAAAATAAGTAACTAATTAAAAAGGTGTGAATGCGATGCATTTCATTTCATGAATGCATGAAAGATAAAGGTTGTTGTGACCGGAGTAGCCACCGAAAAAGAGCTTAAAGCTCAGAATGTGAAAAAGAGCCTAAAGCTCATATCCTGAAAAAAGCTTAAAACTTAGAAAGTGTATAAGAGCCAAAGGCTCACTATGTAAAATGAACCCGGTATCTCCAATGGATACAAGACAGTTATTAATGAGTCCAATATCCACAATGGATACGAGACAGTTATAGGTGCTAGGTCATAATTCAAGTGAATGTGAAATATATGTGCCTCAATATGATTATTAATAAAATAATGTGAATTAAGTGAATTGTATACGCTATGTGATGAGTGAGCCATCGAGGATGGTCACTCACTGAGTTCGTAAAACTCACCCAAAATTTGCAATATTTTTTCAGGCTCAGAAGGGTCACCTCATTGGGTAAACGGGAGTATAGCCACTGCATTCAAGTAAAAGGTAGAGGTCGGGATCAGTTTGCATCTGCATTTGTATTTTCTTATTTTTGTATCAAATTGAGTCTTCAATAATTATTGTATCATGTATATTTGAATATTCTATTTTGTAATAACCTTCCAAAGTTGAAAGGTTTGTAAATGAGAATGATCTTGAGTGTAATAATGACAAATGTGATTTTGATGTTATGAAAGAAAAGAATGGGCCCGAAATTGATTATTCATTTCCGCATACGCGTATGACAATTTTAAAAAAAAATTGTACTAAGTTTTCGAGAGTTTGACCATTCTAGCATGTCTCCCTTACGGGGTACGTACTCGGGCATCACTCAAGATGTTGGGTACATGTCTTGCGAGTGTGGGGTGCTACAATTATGGTTAAAAGTTGAGATACATTGCAAGCATTTCACTCAAAGATCCATGATCAAATGACTATGTCGAGCTATTGACGTTAAACATAGCACCAGTTAGGAGGCACTCCAATCTTATCCTTTCATTTTAGTTCTTTGTTGTTTTAGTTTCTTTTGATTGCTTTCATTTGAATACCTTATTTGCTTTTTATCTATTTTGTTTTTAGGAATGCAAGATTGGTGCTGTGAATTCTGATTTTAAGTCGCTGAGCCCTCTTTTGATCCAAGGAGTCCTTATGTTCTCATCTCCATATTTTTTTTAGGTCATTAGGGACAATGTCCCATTTAAGTGTGGGGTTGGGACCAATTTTAAAATTTTTGCAATCTTGCACTTAAACTGTGATGAAGGTTAAACCATGTCATTTTGTCATAGTAGTTGGACTGAGGATTGAGTTGTGTGCTTGAATTTGAATTAGGTAGCTTGAGTGGAAGGTGAATCATATGGATTGATTGAAGTAGTTAGTTGCATAAACTCAGTCAATAATTTGATACTTAAGTGATTAGATAATGTATAAAATTTTGATGGATTTTCACATAAGCACATGTGAGGTTTTGAGCCTATATGACTGCATTTTAGATTCATTTCATTGTCTCTTTTGTTATGTGTGATGCTCCCCTAGGAAGATTACCTCTAAAACTTACATTGAACTGGTTTGAAACTACGAGATGCATGCTTTATGGAAATGATTAAGGCATTCTTTGTTATAAACCTATTAGCTTAAATGACCCACCTTATACATTATCCCTTGCAACCCTTTTTGAACCTTTACCCTTTTTGATTGCAAAATAAACACTTAAAAACCCAAAACTCCACTCGCCTTGCCCAATCACAAGTATAATGAAGTGTTAAGTGATCATTTGGTCTATAGTTTGGGACTTTCGAGCTTACTTATTATTCTGAGATGTTTATAGAGGTACTCTTACTCATATTTTATTGATTTATGCTGCTTTTGTTTTCTCTTGTTTTTATTGTTTTTCCTTGTTTTATTTTTAAAAAAAGAAAGAAAAGAAAGAAAAAGTAAAAACAAAAACAAAAAAACAAAGAAAGAACAAAAAAAAAGAATCAAACATAATAGCATTAGTTAGTAATGAGTAGTAGTAGTTCCATGTATTCATTTGCATATCTCAGACTTTGTATTTAGTTCTCCCTTTTACTTAGTGCTTTGTTAATGCTTGTGAATTGACCTGTGACCTTTTTATCCTACCTTAACCCAAAACCCTATTACAACCCTAAATAAAAGTCCTTTTGATCCATGTTAGTATGTATTTTATGTGGTAGAGAATTGGTAAATTTTGAAGCCTATGGTAGTGTAGTCTTTTAGAGGGAGTCTTGAATGAAACACTGACCCTATACACTTAAGTGATTCGAGCAAAAACGTTAAGAAAATCCATCTAAATTTTATATGTGCCTTTGATCAATGGTGTCAGCTTTTGACCTTGTTTATGTGCATTGAAGAAAAAATTATGATATGTGTAGTAGCTCAAGGCTTGAGTTTGCTGAAGTTTGAATGAATGCACACACTCGATTTTCTTTGAAAATGAATTGATGAAAAAAAATCATTGTGTTTAAATTGCTTGGGAATAAGCAATAGTTCAAGTGTGGGGGTATTTGATATAGATACTGATAGGCTTTTATTTGATGCATTAATGTAGGTAAATTGTGCAATATTTTGGGATAAATATTACATTAAATTGTTGTTTTTATATTATCTTTGAGTGTTAGGAGTTTTTTTGGAAAAATAGAGCGAAAAGATAGTAAATTTGGAATGCACAAAACGTCATACACCAACAGCAAATTGAAGACTATGCATTGGGTGAAAACGCAACCAAGCAAAAGGAGGGTTCGGTCTCACTTCTATAATGCTTTAAGTTTGTGGACATTTCTTTTGCCAAGACAACAAGCATAGGGTCTTGAAAAGTCAGAGTGGGAAACTATTTTTTTCCAAATTTAGGCGATTGCGAGTGTTTGATTCAAAATTTTAATCCTTCCAAGCTCTATATGTCGTCTACAAATTTGCAAGTGCTTAAACTCTACTTATGTGAAGGGCTTAAGGAATTCCCAATTGGTATTACAAAGCTGCTTAATCTCAGGCGTTTGGACTGTTACGACTGTGGTAGTTTGACCCAAATGACACATGGGATTGGAAAATTGACTTCTCTTTAGACATTAACGTACTTTGTGGTAGTAGAAAAAAACTCTATTCAGAAAAAAGGGGGAGGGGTCCAACATTCATAAAATAATTAGGGTAGCATCCTCCATTCACACAAAAAGACAGCCTCTATTCACCAGCCAACACGCAACCTCAACACAAAACGACAACAACACAAACCCTCCACTCACTCATTCACTGTCGCAGCCTCTATCCCATTCACGCAACCTTGAAGAAGACTCATCTTCTACTCAAGCATACTGCACCCACTCATTGAAAGACGTTGCAGACTCCACCAACCCCCACTCAACAATATAGACTCACGCATTAAGCCTCCACCGAAACACAACCTATCTTCACGCCCCTCACCAACGCAGAAGCCTCCATTTCACTGCCAAAGAAGCATCCTTACCAGACAAAAACACAAGACGCAGATGGACTCCATCCTACTCACAGACCCCCCTCCCCCCCAAAAGCAGCAGCCCCCACTTCATTCATGCATGGAACACGACACTCTATTCACAATGTGTTTTTATTTAGTTTCTTCATAAGTTTGTCTAAGGTTTTTGCTTATAGATTGCTTGGAATGATGATTTGTGGCTAGAACCTTAATTTCTTTTAGGGATTTGATATTTTGGTGATGCTTTAATATTGAACATTGCTAGAATTCATGACTGAATATTCACATACTTGTTAATTTTCCTTCGATTTATTTGTTCTTACCTTAGATTATTAGAAGATGCTTGGTATAAATTCACCTTTGAAAAAAGGGGTTTTGTTAGAAGATTGAAGAAATTTCAGCTAGGATTTTCTTATGAGTTGGGAAACCCAACAAACTTAGGGGGTGAAAATAGAAGGTTTAGGTTTGGTACTTAAGAAACCCTAAGAAGAACTTAAGTAAGAGATTACTAAGTGATGTCTAGAGTGGATAGATTAATTCACCCTTGGGAGAAGGGGAAGAGGATAGCTAATTCAATATTAAGGTTGGCAAAAATATCATCCCCTAAGAGAAAGTCATCCCCCATTGACGTTAATACTTTTAATTAGTCAATTGTTGCACTCTTTTCTTAATTAGTTATTGCATAGATTTGTCATTTTCATAGTTATTTTGGTTGCATTAAATTGGGTAGTTGCTTAGAAATTCCTTTGAGTTCTTAATAATTCTTTACATTGCTTTTAATTTTCCAAAATTTCACCCAACCGAATTTCAAACACTGTTAGCTACATAGATTTGAACTTTCTCATAATTCTTGTGGACATGACTCGATTCTTACCAATTTATTACTCACTTTGATAGTCGTGTACTTTCGGTTTACGAACAGCAAGTGCGAGTAGGACTCATACAGTTATAAGCTTTAGAACTGGACTAAACGTTTCATCATAGGCTAGTCCATATTGTTAAGAAAATCCTCGAGCTACCAGACGAGCTTTGTGCCTCTTAATTTATCCATCTGTCCAATGCTTTATTTTGTAAATCCGTTTACAAGTAATAGACTTCACATCTCCTAGTTTTGGCATGAGCTCCCAAGTCTAATTCATTTCTAATGTAGCAATCTCTTCTTTCATAGCTTTAATCCATTTTGAACTCTAATAAGCTTCCTTAAAAGTTTTTGGTTCCTTGCATCTGCTTTTTCTATAATAGTAGTATTGGCATACTTAAAATTTGACTTTCTTGTTCTTGTTGATCTTCTGAGTGTCTTGGGTGCTTCAACTTCATTAGTATCACCTTCTTCGCTTAGTTGTTGATACACACCAGTTTGCCAAAGGCTTTCAGTTACACACTCTTCGATATTGTCTCCACTTTCTGTATCTTTTGCTCCACCTAGAGTAAACTGAACCTGAGAAGAATCGCTTCTTTAAAATCATTTAAGTTTGGTAGTAATGCATTCTCTGAGGACTACCATGAAGACTCTTCATCAAATACCACATTTTTGGATATGTAGCACTTCTCGGTCGCAGGATCACAACACTTCCACACTTTTCTTTGATTGTAGTATCCTACAAAGATACATCTAGTAGCCTTCTTGTCGATCTTGTTACGTAAGTGGTCAAGAATAAAAACATAATATACACATCCAAAAACTCGAAAACAATTAACAGTAGGTTTCATACTCTATAATTTCTCAAAAGGAGAGAGAAAAGATAACCTTTATTGAAGAAGTCTATTAATCACTTAGGTTGCAGTCTTTATTTAGTCCACCCAAAACATCCTAATTTTTCACATAAAGCATACTTCGACATAATTTGGCCAAGTGCATGTTCTTCCTTTCCGCTACGTCATTTTGTTGTGGAGTGTTGACACACATAAAATGATGTTGTATTTGACACTCCTGAAGTACTTTTGAAAACTCATTTGAGGTATACTTTCCACCGTTATCAGTGTGTAGACATTTGATTATTTTACCAACCTCTAATTCAATTGATTCCTTGAACTCTTTAAATTTTGAAAAAGTTCTAAATTTTTCCTTCACAAAGGACACCCAAATATACCTGGAAAAATCATCAATAAATGTCACCATATACTTTGTTCCAGCAATGGAAGCTTATTTAGTAGGTCCAAACACGTTAAAGTGAATTAACTTTAGTGGCTTCTTTGCTTTAAATTTGGACTCCGCATATGGTAATTAATGTGCTTTTCCAAACTGGCAGCCTGCACATATAGTGTTTGTCCTTAGTTCTAGTTGGAGAAGTCCCTTTACCATCAACTTCTTCATCATCACATCTAGCTTAAAATAGCTAACGTGACTTAACCTCATATGCCAAATATCTGTCATCTAATTCTTTCTTATCTTATCTACATACGTAGCTTCTACAAACATCACATAAATTGAATCTTCCCTTTGTCCCTTCATTATAGGTTCTTCTTTAACCTCAAGGTCACGATATATCTTCACATCTCATGGACCAAACAAAACAAAATGGCCTAAAGAAGTTAATTGTTCTACTAAAATGAGATTTTTGTTCATACCTGGGACATGATATACATTATGAAGTGGCACCTTATTAGCACTACACTGGGGAGATATTACCATATTACTAATGTGAGGTACTGGTAATTATGAATTGTTTGTTTTCACTAGCACATGACTTCTTTATATTCTAATAGACCCTGCATCTTTCTTTTATCACTATTCATATGATTTGAATAACCCGAGTCAACAATCTAATTTTTTATAATCAAAATGTTCAGATTTTGTTGCCATAAGAGGTAACTCCTCTTTTACATCAAAAAGTGCTTCAACGTCCCATTCATCCTCGCTTTTGGAAGTTACAACATTACTCTCCTTGGTCTTCTTCTTTAACTAACAATCTTTTGCCATATGCCCTTTCTTGTTGCAATTATAACACTTCCCTTCAAACTTCCTGCTATTGTCATAGTTCTTCGAACCTCTGCCTGCATGAGTACTCCTTTTGCGTTGATGACTTGTTGCCTCATCACCATTCTTTTTTGATCCACCGTTGCTATGCTGCCTAAAATTCCACTTGCCTTTCTTGGCATAGAGGGCTTCCTCTTGACTCTTCAATGAAGCTCCTCCCATTTTCTTAGCCAATGCTTCTTATCTAACAAACAAATTTTCAAACTCAATAAGCGATGGCTGATTTTGCCGTCCTTATACTACAACAATAAAACTTCTATATTATGGTCTCAAACTATGGATAATTATTCTCTTCATCCTGATTTCTTCGATTGGTGTTTGAGGATGATAAGTTGTTATTTTTATGCTAACTTTAGATATAAATCTCTTTAATGTGTTGAAATTTTTATTTAAAATTAATGAACTTGTTTCTTAATTGTTCTCATATGGTTTCAACACATGGGAGATCAATTTGAATTAAAAAGATGCAAGGAAAGCAAAGACAATTCAAATTCCCAGCTGGCAGAAAAGTTTTTGACCAAGCGTGAGCACATGTAAAGGAAAAATTTATCTACATAATCTGATTTGAATACAAATTCATTAAACATAGGATTTTTATTATTTAGGGAATCAAGTTGTTGTCTTTTAGGTGGGGATCTGCTGCCTGATTATATGGGGAGTGTATATGATAAAAATAATGATAAAAAGGAAAGAGAAGACACTTCTAGTTACATCATCTTTACGTTTTTTTGCTGCTGTTTTTTCTAGTTTTGGCTTAAGTTTTCGTATTTTCTGGAAAAGTGCAAATATGGAGATTATGTGTTATGCTACTTTTCTATTAGATTTTACCTCTATTATGAGTAACCAAATCCTTCTTCTTGATTGAAGGGAACCATGTTATCATCTAGTATATGTGTGAGATTTTCTGAATAAAGTTTATTTCATTGATGAATAATAAGTGTCTTCCGTATTTCTTTTTATGATTGAGTTGATTGATCTATAGGGTGCGCAACTAGGAATTGATTGATTTAATTTACAGCCAGATTAGTAGGATTTGACATTCAATTTTGCTTATCTAAATTGGTAATTAGGATTATCATCTTTACAATAGGGATTGGAAATTCTAAGAAAGGTACTTATCTAGATTAAATACATAACGTATGTGTATTGTCTTGTTCACTGGTTCAATTAGTTCTTAAAGCTTTTAATCAATCAAACTTAAGATCGTATCTAAGTTGTTGACTTATAAGAATGTTTAGAATATATGTGTTGTATCCAGTTTCCGAAATCCAACCTCTTAACATAAAACATCATACTTGAGAGTGGTTCCTTGCTTAACACGATTTCTCCTTAGTTTTTTTTTCACTAACACATCTCAACCTCATCTATACACAAATTATAATTCATTAACCTCAAAAGAATACTGAAGTAACATTTCTAATCCCAATACATCAATACCTCAAATCTCAAATACA